>JAHTLZ010000335.1:1495903-1513785 GCA_023846285.1 Phrynocephalus versicolor
CTATCTATCTATCTATCTATCTATCTATCTATCTATCTATCTATCTACTTGTTGACCGCCCAACTTTCCCTGAGGAACTCTGGGCGGTGGACAACAAATTGCAAGGAAAAGAACACGACCCCCAACAAAACAATCCAGTATAAAAATATAAAAACAACAACAACAGTAATGTGTGAAACAAGCACAGGATCCGACAAGAAAAGAATCCGGCCTTCTTCTGGTTGCTGTAGTTGTTCGTTTTTGTGTTTAGAGGGTTTCAGCCCAAGGGTCAAGGTCAAATGTCGGACCCGTGAACAAAACCAGTGTGCTGTAAGATCATCATCATACCCTTGGGTAACCTGAGCCTGCGGGGATCTGTCACAGGTGACGCTTGTCCCTGAATGGGTTAGTTCCAGGGTGGAATCAGAGAACCGTATCAACCAGGAAGGCTGGTCCTTGTCCATATACTGTAGTAGCACCAGCTGGAGCATCTTCCGCTCCTCTGTCCTGGCTCCCTTGGACATGGACACATTGCATGTTACAGGCAGTGTGTCCTTAGAGGAAGGGATGCCCTTTTAATGGTTGAGAACATCCGATGGTCACAGCAGGAGATGTTCACACCACCTGGCTTGGGCAGCATCATTGGCCTGGCTTTGTGACTGGTCAGCTGGAGGCAAGCTGAGGCCTCCTTTGCCTGCGTGGTGGCTCCATCGTGATGGTCTACTCTGGAACCACGTCTCGGGGACACTAAGGGATTTCGCTTTCTAAGGATGAGCATAGATTATCAGCGAGTCTTAAGAAATTATGCTAGGGGAGAGGGTGGGCCTTTTATGGTGGTGGTAGAGTGTAGCTGAGATCCATCCGGGTGGAACCTTCCAGGCCTTGCCCCCGATTTCTGCAAGAGCTGCTGTTGAAAAAAGACAGGACAGCTTTGGTGGGGAGAAACCCAACCTTCATCGTCTTTTCTGGAACATGACTTTTCTATTCCCTTTGCTGATCCCCGGTGGACCTTCTATTGCCTTCTTCGCTGCCTCCATGCAAGGGGAGGGGAAGTGGGCTGCTTTTCCTTTGGGCACATCCCATCAGATTTGAAGAAGGGCTTTTTTTGTTTTGCCGCTGCTGCTGCTGCAGCAGGCGTTCTCTTGCTTGTATGGCTGAACCCTTCCAACGGTCAGGGTGGGAGTTCATAGCGAATCGAGAGCTCTGAGCATCGTCCCGGCCACATGCGAAAAGCAGCGAACTGAGGCCTCATTCAGGACCGGGCCTGGCTCTCCCCTGGAGAGTAACAGCCCGGCTCCTTGACATACAACCTGGCTTTGTGCACCGGTGGTAGAGGGACCCTCTCGGTGGCGGCTGCAAGAGCAAGGCCCCCTTGCGCGGCGCCCGCCCCCCGGCGCTGTTGATGGCTGCAGGGCTCGGGCATGTTTATTTTCTTTTTTAAAAGCCGGGGGAAGGGAAAGCTACGCTCCTTGCCCTGCCTAGAGACACACAGCACCTTGTCTTTGCTGCAGGACAAAGAGTGTCTGTGCAGCCTCAGCCAGGCAGCCCGGGAAGAGCCGGGGAGGGGTAGGAACATGCAAACCCTCTGCCTTTGGGGGTACCCAGATCCAGCACAGGAGCGAGAAGAAGAAGGTGTCTTGGCTGGTGCCTTTTGGACCTCCAACCGCCCCCCCCCCCCGGCTCAGTTTCATGGCAGAACTGAGCTTGTGCGAAAATCACCAAGGGTGCACTAGCCCGTGCAAGAACAGGTCCAGTTTGCTGAAGAAAAGATGGTCCTCTCAGGCCACCTGGACTGAGCCTTCCTTGGGAAACGTTCCCCTTTCTGTTGAAAACTGGGAGCTGCAAGGGCAAGGGAGGCGGGAGTCTCTTGTCCAGCTGGTAAAGTGTGGTGGTGGTGGTGGGGATTGAGGAGAAGGATTTGAGATGGGTGGAAGGCAAGCATCAGAGGCTGCTCACCACAGTAAACACATGGGTCCATAGTGCAAGGAGGACAGGCATGGCGTATGTTTGCCTCTGGATGTAAGCAAGAGTGAGCTCTTAGGAGAGCTGCCGTGGTGCCGAAGAGTGGGATGAGAGCAGTGTTGGAGCTGACCCTTGAGTTTTCTACGGCTGGTGCTTGGTGTCTCAAAGGAAGAGGATCCGAGGCTGGTTCCTCTCCTGAAATGCAAAGGCTCAGGACCCGCACAAGAGGCGATGATTCCTTGAGGAGGGAGAGAGCAAGGCCCTTGGTTCGTCCCGGGCCAAACTCCCCACACACCTTTGCTCTTTCACTCCAGGGCTCACCCTGGGGCAGAGTCGGGCCCCGGGCCCCCATGGTTATTTATGGTGGCCTCCAAAGAGAGGGCGGAGCAAGGGGGTGGAGGTGCCAGCGCTGGTCAGGTTTTGGGCCGGAGAGGGGCAGGCCTGTCCACCCCCCTGGCTAACAAGAGTCCTCGCTTCTCTTCCCTGCCATCTCCCAGTGGAGGACAAGCCGCTGACCCTCAACCTGCAGATGGAAAACAAAGGCAGCCTTGTCTCGGGCGGGGAGCTGACAATTTTCCTGGACGGACCCGGTGTTGACGTGGGAAGCCTGCCTAATGGCAACGTCGTGGCAGAGGGTGAGTGCCACTCCCGGTGGATGGGGAGCCGCTGGCGGGCGCCTCCACCTTTGGCCTCCCCAGCCACCAGCATCCGGGGCGGCCCCCGAGGCCTGTGAAAGAGCCCTCTCCTGCGGGGCAGAAAGGCGGGGTAGAAAAAGTTTCAATAAATAATAAATGAATGCAGCCCAAGGGGGGAGTCTGAGACGGCCACCCCTCCCGTGTCCTCCGCCCAGACAGGTAGCGATGCCTAGTGGCTGACAATGAACGGGGAGGGGTTGACCCCTTTCTTTTTAGAAGAGCCCTCATCAACCAGGGACCAGCGTGGAGAGCAAGGACAGGTTCACGTCTGAGACTCTAGCAGGGCTGCTGCTTTTGTTGCCTTGGAGAGGGGTGGGGGGGACGCTGGGGTGTCCCCCCACCCCTCTCCAAGGCCGTCCGGTGGGAGGACTGGAGATGACCCCATGAGAAATCACCCTTCCCATGTCTCTGATGGGAGGCTTCGTCCGGCCGGGGCCTCTGACTGGTGCCTGCCCCTCCACCGTCCCGGAAGGTCTCTCAAAGGAAGAGTGAGGGGCTGAAGGGGTCGGGGTGGGCTGCAATGAGGATGCCCTCCTTTCCTTGTGAGAGGAGCACCACCGGGGGGTCTGAAGTGGGAAGCCTGCCTAATGGCAACGTCGTGGCAGAGGGTGGACGGGGAGCTGCCGGCTGGCATCTCCACCTTCGGCCCTCGGTTGCTCAGGAATCACGGATGTGCAGCGGAGGGCTTGAGGCCGAGGGCCTCTCATCTGGGCGCCTCTGCCTCTGAACCGATGGAACGTCTTGTGTTTCAGCCCCAGTTCATTCACCCTACTCCAGAGCAGGAGGCTGCCTTTTCCAAGGTGCTGCCACCATGCCTGTTATAAGCCAGGATGGGTAGCTGATCTTGGGGAAGTGTTGGTGTGTGTGTGTGTTGGGGGGGGGGCTGCCACCAGCGGATTTGTGGAGGTTGCAGCAGTGCTGCTTGCTAACCCTTTGCCTCCCTCCCTTGCTCCTTCAGGGTCCCAGGGGGCCGGGAGAGACCTTGGCGGCCCAGCCTCCTCCTCCTCCTCCTCCTCCTTGGAGAACAGGCACCAACCCCCCAGCACCAACTGCTTTGGGGGCCGATCCAAGTAAGTGTCCTTCAGGGTGCTGCTTCGGCTTGCCTTGCCCTGCCCGCAGGAGCGCCCAAGAGAGGCCGTGACGGAGCGCCCCCCCCACCACCAGGGCGAGCCGGGCAGAAGGTGCCAGAAAGTGGAGAGGGGCATCTGGCCAAGGCAGGATGAAGAGAGGCACAGCCAGTCGGGAAGGGTTAGCAGCGTGGGCAGCAGCGGAGGGCGGGAGAGGTTTTTAATAGCCTGGCTGGGGGAGGGGAGCCGCTTCCTTTTGACGAGAGGGAAGGAGGCAGGAAGAAGCGCCGGGCAGCCGGGCAGCAAAGGAACAGCTGTTTTAGGATGCTGTGGGAACCAGTCCCAGCCCCCCCCCCGCTGGGCTCCGGTTTTGGGTTTTGCAGGCTGTGCTGCCTCTTGGAGTCTGCAAAATGCAGTCGTTCCCCCCACCCCACCCCCGGGCACCCCCTCTTTCTGCCTGCCTCCTTTGCGCACACACACACACCTCTCACCCGGTGCTCCCCTAGGCTTCCCCTGGAGCCATGAGGTCTAGGAACTTAGTTCTTCCCAAGAGAGGATGGCTGCGCAGAAGCTTCCCTTGGTACTGGAGCAGACCAAGGTGGAGCTGGGTTCAGTTCCTGACACCTTGCACCAAAGCGGTCCTTTTTGCTTGGCTTAAGCAGATGTCCCATGATCCCCGTGGCCCCTGTGGTGGACCGAGGCCTGCCTAGGCTCCTCTGTCCTCAGAGAAGGCCAGCTCAGGTACAAGGATGCCTCTGGAGCCCCCACTTACTCTCTCTCTCTCTCTCTCTCTCTCTCTCACTCTTGGCTGCTGTTTGAGGCAGCCATGGGTTTCCTGATCAGAATGTCATCCTTTCTAAGCAAGGGGTGTGTGTTTGTGTTTGTGTTTGTGTCTGTGAAGATTCTCAGTCATCCGTGTGAGTTTATCTGGAAGTTGAATCATGGCAACTGGACTACTTTTTCTTGAGAGACAGAAACGTTTCGCTGCTCATCCAAACAGCTTCCTCAGTCTGAATACAGCTAGTGCGAGTCCTCCATCTTATAGTCCGCTTTGACCTCTTGTCACCCTGGTCTGAAATAGGCTCATCAGATGAACAATGGCCCGAATAGGCTCGTTAGGTAGACAATAGTATCCATGGCCTTAAGGCGAACAATGGCCTAAGGTGCTGAAACCTATAAAGAATGGGTCGTTAGGTATGGCCTTGGTGGTGAAGGCTTTTTGATTTGTCTGGGTACTTTGGAAAGCACAGCCTGATAAGTAGCAGATAGACTATGCCTGAGGCCCCCACCTCTGTTGAGGGAGGGGGTTTCAATGTTCACATGAATGGCTTCCCTGACCCCTCTCTCAAACCACCTCTCTTCTGTGTCTAATACGTGTACATCCTCATCTTTGAAAGAGTGCCCTTTGACCTTCAAATGTTTGTGTTTTCTTGGTGCCGACACGCGCACAAGAGCACCAGGCTGTGTCTCCTTGACCCCTCACCCTGCCTCCTGCTTCTTCTCTTGGTGGCCCTCCCTGGCTTCTCACCCCCAAGCGGCCTCTTGCAGGGACCTGTCAAAAGCATGGACGCCGACTGCCACATTCCCCATAGAGCTGTTTCCAAAGGGTGGTGGTGGTGGTGGTGGAAGCTTCTTGACTCTTTCTGGCTCTTAGGCGAACAGCCTACATTGCCATCCAGGAAGCGTGAGGAAGAGGAGCTGCTTGCCTCTTGGCCGTGCCCTGCTGCGTCGACAGGATCCGCACACGGAACTGCAGAGGAGGGCCTCCCGGGGGGTGGGGGGGCGGGGGGGTGGGGTCTTGCGATGAAGCGATGCAACCCTTGTTCTCATGCTGGCCAGAAAGAGTCAAGAAGCGACCAGAGAGGCCCTGCCGCTTGAGCAGAGAGAGGGCACCCTTCTCCCGGCGCGTGTGTGGCAAATTCCTAGGAAGACATCCCGAAAGACCCAGAGAGAGGGAGGGCGGCAAGAGATGGGTAAACGCATGACCACCCTCCGGCCGACTTCTGGATGAAATAAAAAGCCGCCTTCCCTCCCGCCTCTGTCTGTCCTTTCTCACTGTCCGGAGGAATTTCTCCCCTTCGTGCTGTGGAGGGCAGTGGGTGCCATTCCCAGGCCAAACTCGAGAGAGGGGTGACACCTGGCTGCCACCAGACCCCCTCCTTGCCTTCGCGGCTCTCGATTGGGCCCGGAGGGGAGGCTGGTATCCCAGGTGGCGGGCAAAGGTGAGAACCCGGCCTTTAGCAGAAGCCGGACTCTCCTCAGCTGCGCGGCTGTTTCTTTGAAGCCGTTCCCACCTCCCCACCATTCAGGCTAGAGAGATCTGTCCCTGGTGTTCTCCTAGCCCCCAGGACAGGGCACAGGAGCATGGGCTTTGTTGTCTTCCACCCCATCTCACCCCAGGCCTTGAATGGGGCCTTTGTGAACCCAGAAGCGCTTAGGGACTTTTTATGCTTCCCATTGCTTGGGTCACAGGCCCAAGGTGGTGTCTGCTGCTTTGGTGTGTGTGTGTGTGTGTGTGTGTGTGTGTGTGTGTGTGTGTAGGAGGCTTCCATGCAATGGCTCACACAGAGCAAGATTTTTCCGTCCCTGTCTGGGGTCGGACTTGTGGGTCTCTCCCATTTGTTCCCTAAAGGACCCCCAACTCTTCCTGCCCCGCTCTTCATCCCCCTCCCACTCCTTGCCTCTACCCCCCCCCTTTCCCCTGCTCCTGTTTTTTAAAGCAGGCAGCAATGGCCGCGTGAGACTTTTCCTGGTTTTCCATCCGTGCAGCTATTAAAAGGTGAGGCTAAGTTAGGAGCTTGGTTGGAGGAAGGCAGTGGCGGCAGGAGGGCTAATTTCAGGCTGGCCAGCGCATGGGGCGGTCTGGAGAGGCATCGGAAGAGGCCTGGTCGAGAGGCTAAAAACACACACACACACAACACAACACAACACAACACAACACATACACACCTTCCCCCTTGGAGGTTTCTTGTCTCCCAGAAGAGGGTGAGGAGCAAACCGAGGCTTGGTTTGTTCTCTTCCTCTTCCTCTGTGCAGGGTCTGTCCATTCTCTCACCCTCTACCAAATGATGCGGGGATGCCTTTTTACACGTGGCGGAGATGCCTTTGTAAAAGTAGCCGGACTCACTTGGACCGTTTTGAGGAGCACCTGGCGTGTCCAGCGGGGATGAGCCCAAAGGTTGCAGATTTGGGCAGGGGGGCTTGGCTGTCCCCTTTTTTTTCTGACCCAAAAGTAGGGGGGGTGAGAGAAATCTGCCACTCCTGGAAGCTTCTAGCAGAGGTGGTTCATGTATTAAAACAGGGGTCCTCAAAGTTTTCAAACAGCGGGCCAGTCCACCACCACCCAGACACCACTGGGGGCCAAATCACAGTCCAAAAGCAGCTGCGGAGGCTGGCTTGCTCATAAAACGGGGTAGGTGTGGGGGGGTTGCAATTGGTCCCAGGGGCCGGATTCAGGACCTTGGGGGGGGGCGCATCCGGCCCCGGGGCCTTAGGTTGAGGACCCCTGTATTAAAAGGACAGAGCCCCGGCTGGTCTATTCGGCTGAAATAAAAACAAGACTACAACCCAAAAGAAAGCAAGAGACAAAAAGAAAACCCGGTGCTTCCAAGTGGAAAGAGGATTTCTCCCCACATCCGTTTTCATTTGCTTCTCTTGAGGTTTAGTCTGTGGTTTAGATGCCCCCCCCCCCGAGAGGAGAGCATCGCCCCTGGGGCTTCCCTGACTGCCCTCTCTGTTGCCCCGTGGGCGCCGACAGCAGGGCAGGCGGCACCCTGCTCTCCAGGGTGAGGGTTGAGGGGATCTGGGTTCAGCATCTCGCTCGGCCCCAAAGCTTGCTGGGCGACCTCTGTTCTCTCCCCCCCCCTGCTCTACACTGCAGGACCGTTGCAAGAAGGAAAAGAGGTCTGAGGTGCTGTTGCAGAACATGCTGTTGGCCATGGCTCTCTGTGGCTTCAGGAAGGAGTCTGGGGTTTTGGCCCGCTCTGCCCAGGAGCTGCTGGTAGAAGCTGCTGGCTTTGGGGGGCCCTTTGACTCCCAGGACGGTAGTGCGTGTGCTTCTGTTATGCCAAGGACCACCCACGCACGGCCTGGCACCAGGTCTTCGGGGTTTCTGGCAGGGCTTTCCTGACGTCAGCTTTTTAAATAAGGATCTTCTGCACACCCCTGCAAGGGAGGTCACCCCTGGTAAAGAAACACTCAGTGAGTTTCGTGGCGAGCTGGAGCCTGGGCCTCCCAAGCCCAGATTGGAACGAGCTGAGACCCTCAAGGGAGGTGTGTGCTCTGGGCCATTTGAGGAGGAATTATGGGCCATGCCAGGGTGCAGAAAGGCAGAGAAGCTCACCCAAAGGACCTCCTCCTCTTACTTTGCTTTCTCCCTGCACGTTTCTAGTCCTCGTGGCTGTTAATGGGAAACCGGGTGGTGTGGGTGAGTGAGAAAAGGGCCAGAGTTTTCTTGTGCCACTCAGTTCTTTTGTTTCGACTACCCGGCATTGGGCAGAGAAGCAGCCGGGATCTGCCTGTTCATTCAGACGGTAGATCTGGACGGTCTCGGTGCAGAATTAGAGGAGGAATTTGATTGTGGAAGGCAAGGCAGGACAGTGTCTCGCTCACCGGCCTCGTGGGAGCATTTCGGAGCTCCAGGAGACCTCAGAAACAGATGCCCAGGAGCCCGTTGCCTAACCTTGAACCTCTCTTTTTGCTGCAGGACTCACAGAGCTGCTGCTGGAGGGGCCAGGCAGAGCACCGCCAATGGGGAGCAAAGCCCCAGTGCCCGAGGCCGCCATCCGCCGGCAACCAAGAGCCAAGGCCTCCCCGTGAATGGCACAGGTCAGAGTGGGGAAGGGGTGGCCGGCCGGGCCTCGATTCCTTGTGGAAGAGCCGCCCGGGAGAGTTTTACCCCCTCTCTGAAGCCCAGTGTGTCTCCCCAGAATTCTGCTTTGCTGCTCAAGGGCCAGCATTGCTTCCCCCGTGACATTTGGGGCAGAACTTTGAAGCACTAACAAGCAATAAAAAAGGTTGTGCCCTTTCATCAATTAGAACTAAGCAACCGTGCCCGGAAGCTGTAAGCAGAATCTAAGTCTGGATTGACTCAGAGCTCAGGTAGCCCAGTTAGCTCTAACTCAGGCATGTCCAAACTTCAGCCCTCCTGATGCTTTGGACCACAACTCCCAGAATTCCAAGACTGTATTGCCAATGACAAAGGACTGTGGGAGCTGTGGTCGAAAACATCTGGAGAGCTGAAATTTGGACATCCCTGCTCTAAACTAGTTACTTTCCAGAGTAACAAGAGTTCCTTTTCCAAAGGAATGCAGGAAGTAGCATGGGTATCTGCTCAGCTCAAGCTAGGAAGAATGGGAAGAGGTTGGGGACTTCCTTGCAGGAACGTTGTGTTCATCGGGGGGAGGGGGGATTGGCAGAGGGCCTCCACTGGCCTGGCCTGATTGCCCTGCTTGGTCCTTCCAGTGAATGGCGAGGCCTCCGGCCCTGCTCCCGAGACGGAGGAAGAAACAGCGGTTGGCCCCGTGGCAGCCTCCGGCGCGGCCCCCGACTCCGGCACAGCTTCTGATGCAGCAGGTGGAGAGGAGTCAAATCCAGCTTCAAGGAGCCAGCCATCCCAGGCCACGGCGCAAGCCCTGGACACGCTGCCCCCAGGGTGAGTGCACCATCCCTTGCCTGGCTGCCCCAGGAACCTGCCTCTCACCTGGCAGGACCAGGGAGGCGGAGGCAGGGGCTGCTTGAGGGCTTCGGAGTTCAGAGGGCCCCTCGATCGTCTGGAAGGGCAGCCCTTGAGGCAGCGAACTCTTGCCTTGTGGGACAAGGCGTGTTGACTTGCTGGCTTCCTCTGCTCCGTCCCAGCACTGTGCTGTCTGTGGCAGGGAGGGAGGGCTACCTTGCAGGGCGGGTGTGAACTCTCCCCCCCCCCCCCCCGAAATAACATCCCAGCATAGTTATACGGGTGTTGGGGAGGAAGAGGCCTAATGGGATTGGTAGAACCAGGGCCCGTTTTCAGGGGTTCCTGAGATTTTACGGAGAAAGGGAGCAGGGATCAGTGGAGAAAGAGGAGACTCTGCTTTGAAGGGGGAGCTGCCTCCAGGATGTTTCACAGTTTCAATCCCCGTCCTTTGCCTTTCTCTGCTTTGAGGCTGGGAGAAGGTGGCCCCCGTGGCCTCTCTCCCTCTCCTCTGGGCAATGGGCCCTTCATCCCGGCCCCACGGCTTGGCTCTTGTTCTGTTTCGGCTTCCCTGGTTGTTGTAACACCAGGCTCTCTCTTCCATGCCAGGCGCTGCTCCAGCCGCCCCCTGCGTGTGTCATGAAGGGAGCGGATTGTTTCCCTCCTGGCTTTTTGCTTCGGAGTCTGTCTCTCATTCATGGGCGCATGCACACACACACGTGTGTGTGTGTGTGTGTGCTTGCCTGTGTGTGTGTGTGTGTCTGCAGGTAATTGGCAGCCAGTGGCTCAGTGCTCCTTTATGCACGGGGTGAGAGCGCTACTGTGCTTGGGCCTCAGCCGCTTCCTGTTTGCAGACAGCTGGGCAACGCCAGGCCTCTCAAAAAGCCTTTTCTTCCTTCTGAGGTTCACTCCCTCCCTGCCGGGTGGGCCCGGTTTTCCGCTCGCGTCCTGCGGTCTGGGGGGTGGGGTGTGTGTGTGGGGGGGAAAGGGGCCTTCCTTTGCGCGTTGCTCCCCGGAGGCAGCCCAGCCGGGGTCCTGCTCCCAAGCTCAGCTCCCTTCCCGTGAGACCCTCAGGGTGGACGGTCCAGCCCTATAGGGTGGCAGCGGCGGCGGATTGCCATGTGCCAGGAGCCTCCAAACCACATTTGCCCTTGTCTCTCCCGCCGTGGGCTCCTTCCGTGGCTGGGGAGGTGTCTTGTCCCCCCCACCCCCACCCCCGAAGGGCATGGGCACATCTGCGGCCGGGCTCAGCTCTTTCTTTGCTCTTGGCACCCCTAAGTGCTTTCCTTGGCGGGGCCGAGCCCACGCTTCCAGCCGCCGCCCCCCAAGAAGACTTCTGCCGTGGTAAGCCCCACGGCAGCGGGAGAGGCAGGGTCGCTGTGGGGCTGACGGCCCTTCCTCCTTCGCACACCACGCTCCGTCCACATCTGCACTCCACGTGGCGAGCACAAAGGCCTTTCAGAGGCAGCTGGGAGGCGGGCGGGACGGGACGGGGTGGGAGCAGGAGGCCCCCAGGCTCCACCAGGAGGGGTAAACCGTTCCAGATGGGAGCTCTGCTCCAGGGAGCCAGACCAAGAGGGGTGCAGAGCTGGCACCCTTGTTGGGGGGTGGGGTGGGGTGGGGTGGGGAGGGTTCTGCTGTGGCCCGCCCTCCTGCCTTCTCTTTGGGTGGACGGCACGGCGAGCTCTCCTTCCCGCCCCTGCCTCCCCCCCCCGCCCCGCGCATCTGGTTCCTATCAGGCCGGCTCCTGGAAGAGGGACAGCCGTCCTCATTAACACGGGTGCCTACAGCCCTTCGCGCCTGGTCTCGCGCACACAAAGAGGCGCATTATGCTGCCTGGCAGCCAAGGGCAGGCTGTGGTTCCTTACATAAGGCCGGGCGTCTTGCTTGGAGGAGAGGATTACCTCAGCCTCGCTGCCGTCGAGACCAGGGGCTGCTGCCGCCGCTGGGGCCAAGGTAGCCGAGCGAGTGGCCGGCAAGCAGGCAGGCAGGTGGGCAAGCAAGTGATCTGAGCAGCTCTGTGGCCGGCTGGCCGGCTGCTTTCCTGACCCAAATCGTGGCCTGTGGTGCTGTGGAGCAGAGGCCGGTCAAGTTACCCACCTCGCAGAGTGTCGGAGGCAGCTTTTCCGTGGTTCTCCGCTGTCCGGCTCTTGTAACTTGGGCTTGTGTGTCCCGAGAATCGAGGGCCTAAAATTCTTACAGAATTTCTTACTAGAGGCGATTGGTCGATGGACTGAGAGCAGAAAGAGGCATGGGCTGAGCTCTCTGGCCTTGGAGAACTCTGAAACAGCAGTTGGGAGTTTCCAGTCTCCAGGGACTGGAGTGGATGATAAGAACATAAGAAGAGCCATGCTGGATCAGGCCAAAGGCCCATCTAGTCCAGCTTCCAGTATCTCACAGCAGCCCTGCCAAATGCCTATGGGAGCACACGAGACTAGATCTCTGTCTCCTGATCCCACTCCCCTGCATCTGGCCCTTAAAGTACCCCGGTTTTAAGCCTGGAGATGACACATCTCCATCATGGTTTGTCACCTCGGATGGACTTTTCCTCCAGGAATCTGTCCCATCCCCTTTGGAAGGCATCCAGGCGAGATGCCATCCCCACATCCTGTGGCGGGGAGTTCCACAGACTAACAACCCGCTGGTTTTTAAAAAAATGATCCAGAGGGTCCCTTCCTGCTCTGTAGTTCAAAGGTTATCCCATGAGCAGGGGGCTTGTGGTTGAGTAGTGGATCCCCCTGCTTTGTTTGCAGAGAGTCTCCAGGTTCAGTCCAGGCAGGAGGAGGGCAGAATCTTCCCCTGTAACCGTTGGGGCCCATTGCTGCTAGTTAGGTTAACCCACCCTCTGTCTCAGGAGGAGGTCTTGCTACCCGTCAGAGTTGACCCAACTGGTGAGGTGGACCAGTAACCTGATTATCGGCAAGCGGCTTCCCGTTCCTATAAGTAGTTCCAAATGGGACTAGCTGTTGGATTCCATCCTAAATTAGTTTATTTTAAGAGTCACACTTACAAGCTTTTAAATATGTGGAGGTTTTTTGGAGAAACGGGGGTCCAGGCCCACCTTGGAGGTTCTACGCTTAACTGTTGAGGCTCCCTGGGCACAAAATGAACAAAGAGGCACCAATGCCTCCCCCCCATACAGCCCTGGGGGTCACTTGGGCCCCAGAGTCCCCCTAAGCACCCAGCCACCTGGCACGGTTGGGCTTTTGAGGTACAGGAGGATTGGGTTCTTGGGGTTTAGAACAGGCAAAGCTTGGACCTGCTTTCGTCCAGGAAGTGCCCGCCCGGCCCAGTTTGAGTTCATGGTGTGTCTGCCGACCGGCAAGGTCCTCATTTTGGACAACAGTTCCCAGAAGGCAGCTGACCGGGCAGAGGCAGTGGGAATCTGGATGGTGTGTGTGTCTGTGTGTGTGTCTAAGACAGCAGCTTTTCTAACTCCTGCCTGTTGGAAGAACAGATCTTCAGCTCCTTGTGGGCTGGGAAATAGTGGAAGGGGCCACTGCAGTGAGCCCAGCGTGGAAGGGGGCCGGCCTCTCCCTCTTGCCGTGGCCTGAATCCCCCCTCCCCCCCGCCCTGTCTTTTTCTCTTTCCCGAAGGTGGGAACAGCGGGAGCTGCCGAACGGGAGGGTGTACTACGTGGACCACAACACCAAGACGACCACCTGGGAGCGGCCTCTTCCACCAGGGTAGGTGGCACTGAGACACCCACAGTCTCTCCCTACCACCACCACCGCCGCCACCACCACCACCCACAAGCTCCCCTGTCAAAGGGGATGAAGCTGAGAGGAAGACCTTTTCTGGTGATCACGCCCCAAACACGACTGGGATATCTAGATGTGGGCCGCAGGCATGTTTCAGTGGGGTTTTGAAAGGGAGGGCTGGCAAGATTGACAAGATGTGTCCTATGGAGCCGGTGGTCTCACCCAACAGCCTTGGCTTGAGCTGATGGTCCTCTCTGAGTTGTCTCCAAGGGCAGCCCCATGTAGAGCAGGCGGCCCTGATCTTGGCGTGCCGGCAAGGTCCAGATAGCCGTGGTTGGTCTCTCTCATGTCCTGGGGCTTGATCCACACCTAGTACAGAGCGCTTTTGAGTCATGAGGTTCTAAAGGCAAAAACTGAGTCTAAGAGGACCCCCCCTCCCTAAGCTGAGCTTCCCACCCGGTGGGAGATTGTAAGTCTTTCCAAAGACGAGAGGCTGTGGTCAGAGGCGCGTGGGAAGGGAGAGGACTGGTGGCCCGTTTCACGAGGTTTTTGCTTCTCTGTGCAGCTGGGAGAAGCGTGTGGACCCCCGTGGCAGGTGCTACTACGTGGACCACAACACTCGCACCACCACGTGGCAGCGCCCCACCGCCGAGTACGTGCGCAACTATGAGCAGTGGCAGAGCCAGCGCAACCAGCTCCAGGGGGCCATGCAGCAGTTCAGCCAGCGTTTCCTCTATCAGGTGAGAGCGGGGCTCTCTCCCTCTCCGTCACGGGACCACGCGAGACACCGGCTGGGCAGAGCACCCGAGCAGGGGAAAACCTTGATGCATGGGCGGCCGTTGTGAGAGTGCCCGTAGCCAGCGTGGCTCCATAGGAGGCACCTCGGTCAGTCCAAATTGGCAAATGGCTGTGCCTTGAGGCACCAGGCTGGTCATTCGCAGAGTGAATGGCTCTTAGTTGCTCCAAACCTCAGTACTGTACTTTGCATTAAAAGGGAGAAACAATATACTGTATCAGGGAATGTAAAAGTTCTTTGATGCTTGCTAACCAAAACAGTTCCTATCTAGGCAGTAGCTTTGGAGTTAAAGGCCCTGTCTTCCTATCCAGCATAAGCCCTCCCCTGTGGCCACGTTGGTGACCAGTGCAGTGGCTGCGGTCGTGCCTCTGTGGCATGGGGGTTTGGTTGCTTCTCCCCTCTGGACCTGTTTTCGGCAGATGTGCTGGTTCTTCTCCACCCCATAATACAGGCCGCACACTCATATGCTGAAATGGCTATGAATCTCCAGGCTGGAGAGCAGCCTTGCTTAAAAAAGATGTCTTCAGTGTCGGGTGTTTCGCTGTACGAAACAAGGTTGCCCCAAGTGCCCTTGCTTTAGAATTGTAGGGATCCTAGAAACCTGAAATTGGAAGGGTTCTGTAAGGCCATCAAGTCCTACCCTCTGCTCAAGGCAGGGATACGAATCCAAGCAGATCAGACCGATGGTTCTCTAAATTTCTCCCGAATGCCTCCAGCCCTGCAGCCCTCACCGTCTCTTGAGATAAATGGTTCCATTGCCATGCTTCTGTTAACAGTTAGAAAGTTTCCCCCTGATGTTCTGCTGACTTGAGCAGGATGATTTGTGTCCTGCACTCTGGACTGAACGCAAGATGGAGAACAAGGGTATCCATGGCTATCATGATGGATGCTTAAGGACATCCTCTGGGCAGGATCTCTCTCCGTGCCATTTGTGGGGACTCATAAGCAGGTGAAGACATCTGCTTGGGAATCCCCTGAAGCCAATGGTGAGCTGCTGGGTGAGACAGCCTTGCTGGACTGGATGGGTTGCGATGGCCTATTCCAGCAAGGCTGTTAACTTATGTCCTTATGTTCTTAGGATCAAGAATTGATTCTGCCCCTCCCCTGTAGGACAGCCTTTCAAGTCTCTGAAAAGCTCTGTCCTCTAAAGCAGTGGTTCTTCACCTGTGGGTCCCTAGATGCTCCTGGACTGCAACTCCCAGAAGTCTTCATTACTAGCTGAGGTGGCCAGGATTTCTGGGAGTTGCAGTCCAGGAACATCGGGGGACCCACAGGTTGAGAACCACTGCTCTAAAGGATAGAGGATAGTCTCCTCTTCTCAAGGCTGAACAGGCCCGTTGTTTCGGTCTTTTCCTCCTACGGCTTGGTCTCCAGTCCCTCCTTCCTCATCCTTGTCCTCTCCTCTGAACTTGCTCCCATTTGTCAGCATCCTTTTTGAAGTGGGGGGGTCCAGAACGAGACACACAGGACTCAAGAGGAAGCCGAACCAGTGGCCATAGAGAGGAGAACTGGGCCCTCACATGACCTGGACCCTGTATTCCATTCGTGCCGCCTAAAATAGCATTGGCCTGTTTTGTAGCGACATCACCCTCTTGGCTCATATTCAGCTTGCGATCTATGCCGATTCCAAGATCCTACTCGCTCGTTGTATGGCTGAGCCAGGTAGTGCCCCCCCCCAATCTTGTAACAGGGAGTTCGGTTTCTTTTCCCCTGGAGGGGGGGAAGTACTTTGCATTTATCCCTCTTGAATTTCATTCTGTTGTTCTGTGCCCGGTGCTCAAACCTTTTGAATTTGTTTGTCGCAGGATCCGTCCTTGCTTGAGGACAGAGCAGCCCGTTCCTGGCAAGGCTGGCCTCTGCTTCTTTCAGGGCGGGGGTGCCATTTACCAGAATGCCATCTTTTGGGACAAATGGGGGGGGGAGTTTGTTTTTGGGCTCTCTTTGCCACCCCTTCGTCCCATCTGGCTGTTCCTTCTCCCTCTCCCTCCTCCCCAGGGACTTCACCAGGATGGCCAGGGAAGGGGGGAGGGAGGAAAGGGGGGGCTAGTCTAAACAGTGCTGCTGCTGAGGTGCTGTGACTCCCCCCTCCCCCCCGCTTCCCTGCGAGCCCATCTCCTGGCTTGGGCTGGGATAAAGGTGCTTTGTACCAAGTTCGGACCTGTGGCGCCGCAGGAAGGAGGTGGAGGGATGGGGAGGGGTGGGGGTGGGGGGAGCCCGTTCTGGGGAGTTTTAGGTGGGGTGGGGGAAAACGCCCGTCTGTGTGGCATGAATGTTCCTTCAGTCTGCCGGGGAGGATCTCGCACCCAGCCGTTGGGTTTCAGAGCCCACTGTGAAGAAGAGGAGGAGGAGGAGGAGGGGTGGGGGTGGTGATGGGGAGGGAGTGGGGGGGGGGAAGAAGGAGGAGGCTGCCGCCATCAGCCTGCCGGCCCAGCCAGGAAGCTCTGGGCGTGGACGAGGCTTGTGGGAATGATTTCATTGGAAAGGCCTGCGATATTTTTCCCCCTGTTGTGTGTGGTTCTTGGAGGAGGCTGGAGGTGGGACAGTGGTGGGGCGCTCAGTTGCTGCAGCCAGCATGGGAGGCAGCAGCAGCAGCAGCAGCCGGAGCTGCTACACGGACAGTCTGCCTGCCTGCCTGCCCCTCCGTGAGCGGCTGGGCTTCAGCCTCCCCTTTCCTCTTCCCACTCCCCACCTCTGGGGTGTTCAGCCCCTGACCTTAGGTGGGATGCCTTTTTCTAATGCCGGTCTGGGCCAGGTGGCAGGCAGGGGCAGAGAGGACAGCTGTTTTCCCATCCGCCGAGCGGCACGCTCCTTCCTAACCGGCGTGGTCTTTCTTTTGCTCCCCCCTCCGCTCTAGTCCTCGGGTGCCCCTCCTGAGAATGACCCCCTCGGCCCCCTTCCTCCCGGCTGGGGTAAGTACCCGTCGCTTCACGCCCTTGTCTTGTGCGCTCAAGGCAGCTCTCTGTGCAACGGATTGGCCCCTCTGGGTTTCTTCTGTCCTGGAAGAGGCAGTGCCTAGGAGTCCAAGAGCCCTCCAGGCTGGTCCCCCACTCCCCAAATTCAAATTGTGGTTTTTATTCCATTTAACTTCTTGCTCTCTTGTCCTCTGGAGCCGGAAGAAGCTTCCTGTAACTCTGCATCTCTGCTTGGGGTGGGATTGGGGGGGGGGGTGGCTTCTGTCAACTGCTTTTTCGACTGTTCCTCATGGCTTGGAGACCGGAGGGAAGGTGAAAGGAGGCCAAGCAGAAGCTCCCGGTAGAGTCAGGAGGCTCTTCACTCCCTCTCTTCTTTCTCTAGCCGCTGTCCAGCCTCTGCCAGGCTTCTGGGAGCCCCCCCCCCCCCCGCACGGTGCTGTGTGGCTGGGGAGGAGGAGGAGGAGGAGGAGAGGAGGGAAGCAGGTCGGGGAATGGGTTTGGGGGTCGCAAGGAGGAACAGGAGAGGGGACACATCACCAGGGAGAGTGAGACTGGCACATCCTGGGTGCAGCAGGGGCCACAGTAGAAGCTGGGGAGAGGGGTCCAGGGGGTGAGGCCTTAACAGGGGGTGCTGCCTCTTGTCAGATTCTAGCTGGGAATCTGAAACCCAGGGGTGCGGGCAGCCGTTGTTATGCCTCCTCTCCTGCCCCCCAGCATGGTCATGTTGTGAGGGGAAACGGAAGCATCTCAGAGGGGTTGCAGGGGCCAGCGGCAAATCCCAGCGGCGAACCTGGATAACAGGCGTGGGAGGATGAAAGAGAGAGAGAGTGGTTGGAGGGAGGGGACTGAGGGTGCTTCTCGGACGAACTTTCCATGGGGTGGGGACCGGTGTGTGTGTGGGGGGGTCTGTGGCACCCTGTGGGCTTGCAGGTTTTCTCGGTGATAGGGTTCTCAGACAGGTTCTTCCAAGGCCTGTCCTAGCTTCCAGTCCACCCAGGAAAAGCTCGCCAGCCTTCGGGGTGTCACCAGACTCTTTGTTGATCCTCTTTCTGTATTGTGGGGCCAGCCCAAGGCTCTGGATCTTGGAGAGAGGGGGGGG
>JAHTLZ010000335.1:1513795-1525964 GCA_023846285.1 Phrynocephalus versicolor
GGGGGGGGGCTTGAGAAGGAGGAGGATCAGGGCATGCTCCCCATAGGGGAGTCCTGCTTAGAGGGTTGCACGCAGGGAGGGTGGAATTGCCTCCCTCTTCCCATAAGCGGACGTCCCTCTCTGAACACAAGGGATGCCCAAAGGTAAACCTGGGGGACCGGAGCCAGGGCAGGGGAGGGCTGCTTCCATGGCCCAACCCAGAGGGAGCCCCCCCCCGCTCTCTGTGGGGTGGGAAGCTCTGAAGAGCTTTCGGCATCGGGAATTAGGCAAGGAAGAGACCCCGTCTTCCTTTGGGCCTCTGCTTGTGCCTGACATGCCCTCCTCCCCCTTGGGGTGTGTTGTGGCAGCCTGGGGTGCAAAGGGAGCCCCTCCTTGGCCCGGCCGGCAACCCACCTTGTCGCCCGCCTTGGTGTGGCGGTACCGAGTCCTGTCGCCGGGGTCTCTGCCCAGATGGCGCCAGACTGACCCAGCATCTCCTTCTCCAGAAAAGAGACAGGACAACGGGCGGGTCTACTACGTGAACCACAACACCCGGACCACACAATGGGAGGACCCCCGCACGCAGGGGTAGGTAGCTTGTCCTCGGGGGGGGCTGGGGCTAATAGCCTTTAGCGGCTGCTGAGTCCGCTTCAGTAGCCATGGGCAGCCTGCTGGAACGGGCCCAGGAGTCTCACGGCCTTGGCTCCCCAGAGGGAAGCGACGGTTGTCCAGGCAGTGGCCATGCACACATGGGGTTAAAGGCCTGCCCTGCAGGTCAAACTGTGCTCACGACCTGGGGGTTCAATCCCAGGTAGCAGGCTCAAGGTTCACTCAGCCTTCCATCCTTCCGAGGTTGGTAAAATGAGTACCCAGCTTGCTGGGGGTGGGGAGGTGAGGTGTAGCCTGCATACTGTAATTAAAACTGTAAACTGCCCAGAGACTACTTGAAGTGGTATGGGGCAGTATATAAGCAGAACACTTTGCTTTGCTTTTGCTTTAGTGGCTTTCTCTGGGCTCCTAAGCAGGCCCTGGGAGGAGATGGGGACCTTGGGAGTGGCCAAAGGCTCGCTCCTGCTGTGGATTCCTCTCCGGAAGAGGAGCAGGCGGGAAGGAGCCTCTGCCGGCCAGGATGCAGCCCCTGGCTCTCCCTGCAGCGAGGCTGGAGGGTGGCGGGAGCCGAGCCTGGGACGATTTGTGCCGGCCGACACCTTGCTCTTTCTTTCTCTCCGGCCAGGATGATCCAGGAGCCGGCCCTGCCCCCCGGCTGGGAGATGAAATACACTAACGAGCGGGTGCGCTATTTCGTGGACCACAACACCCGCACCACCACTTTCAAGGACCCCCGCCCCGGCTTTGAGTCAGGGTAAGTGTCAGCTCTTGGCTCGGTGGGTGATAGAAAAGTCAATATCAATAACAAAGCAATAAACTCCCCAGCGCCCCAGGACTGCATTTCTAGGGGCATCTGCCAGGGTTTTTTTGTGGGTTTTTTTTGGAGGGGGGTGTCCTGAGGGAGTCGCTCCCCTGAAGATTCCCCGACGGGCCTCCAGAGATGGGGAACAACAGCTGCCGGCTTCCCCTGGTGTTGGGCTGGACGGGTGGGGAAACTTGTACAGCCCCCACCCCACCCCCAGCAAGGCCTAAGGAGTGTCACCTTCACCTCCTCTGAGCTGATGCGAATCTGGTCTTCTCTAGGGTCGTGGTGGCAAACCTTTGGCACTCCAGAGGTTTCGGACTACAACTCCCACAGTCCTTTGTCATTGGCAATACAAGCTTGGAATTCTTGGCGCTCTGGTCCGATGCACCTGGAGTGCCGAAGGTTTGCCACCATTGCTGTAGGGTGATGGAATGACAGCGCCTCACCCATCACCCCCAGCACTTGGCCTTGCTGGACAGGGATGATGGGTTCTGTAGTTTGGAAAAGGGTTCCGCACAGGGTTTCTGAAGAGCAAAGAGGGGCTTTTGAGAACAAAGGCAGCCTGGAGCCCAGCCTGCCGGGTTTCTCCGAACCTGCGTGGCCCATGTGCAGGGGTAAGGGGCTAGCCCACCGGTGCTTGCCGCCTCCACCCCTAGCATGCCACTTCCTTGCAAAGGCATCTGTAGCCCCAGTTCAGTCTGGGTCTGAGGGCGTTTTGAGACTCCCGACGCCCAGAATTCCCCAGGCAGCACGGGAGCTGTCGCCCAAGCGCTCCGATGGGCTCGCCTCTCCTCGGCGCCAGGTTGACGGGAGACTTGGGCTTTTGCAGGAACAGGCCCGGGGGCTCGCCGGGAGCCTACGACCGAAGCTTTCGCTGGAAGTTCCACCAGTTCCGTTTCCTCTGCCATGTGAGTGCCGAGGGGCAAAAAGGGAGAGAGGCACCCTCATTGGGGCCAGGTGGTGGGGGTCGCGGTGGTGGTGGTCGAGGCAGAGAAAAGGGCCAAAACAGGATGCACACGCATGGGGGGGGAGAAGACTGCCATTGGCTCGAGAGTGCTCCATGTGGCCTCTTACTGTGACCCCCCCTCCCCTTTTCCTCAGTCCAACGCACTCCCCAGCCATGTCAAGATCAGCGTCTCGCGACAAACGCTTTTTGAAGATTCCTTCCAGCAGGTGAGGTTTTTTTTTGGGGGGGGGTCCTTTGGTAGTGGTGGGGGAGGGGGAAGGGGGAAGGAAAGAGACCCGGGCGACTGAGACACCCCCCTCCCCAGAATGCAAATTTCTCCCATGCCCCCCCTCTTCTGCCTAGATTATGAACATGAAACCCTACGACCTCCGGCGGCGTCTCTACATCATCATGCGCGGGGAGGAGGGCCTGGATTACGGGGGCATCGCCCGGTGAGTGAGCCGGCTGAGCATCACGGGCAGTGGGGAAGACCAGTGTACCCATCACAGCCCCAGTCCCACCCCACGGTCTCCCCTGTGCTTCAGATTCTGTCCCATCCTGGGGGGGGTGTGGGGGGGAAGGCTGCTGTGCCTGCCGTGGGGAGATGCATGCAGGGGCCGCTGTGTCAAAGAGGGTGAAAGGGTGCATCAGCTTCAGACCTGAGGTGTGGGCCTGTGGCTGGTTGGGGGGTGTGGGGGGGTTAGGTGCAGAGGGACTCCACGTTTCGGCTGGGCCAGCCCCTGGCTGCTGCTTTTTCTGCTCCTTCCGGACGGCATCTGCTTCCTTCCTGGTGTTGCCGGAGCTACCAGGCGCCTCTCTCCCTGTGTCCCGCCAGTGGTTTTACCCTATGGTAGGTTACGTCATGCTGTTCTACCACAGGGTAGAACCACGGACGGGATGCGGGGGCTCTCTGCGTTGAGGAAGGGAATGCGTCTGCGAGAGAGGAAGGGAAGGAAGGAGGGAGGGCAGCACTGTACACGCAAGGACACCCCCTCCCCTGTAACACAGACACACACCGTACCTGTGTGTGTGGTTGTCAAAGTTGCTGCTAGTTTTCTTTTCATCCCAGGGAAGTCTCACTGGTTCTCTCTCTCTCCTCCCTTTCTCTTTCTCTTTCCCTCTCTCTCTCTTTCTCTTTGCAGGGAATGGTTCTTCCTTCTGTCCCACGAGGTCCTCAACCCCATGTACTGCCTCTTCGAATATGCCGGCAAGAACAACTACTGCCTCCAGATCAACCCGGCCTCCTCCATCAACCCCGACCACCTGACTTACTTCCGCTTCATCGGCAGGTTCATTGCCATGGTGAGCTTTGGGGTGGGGTGGGGCGTATTTTTTTTTGGGGGGGTGTAAGGTGAAATTTAATGGGCCCCTCCTTTTTGTATCTTGGAAGCTCTGCTTTCCTCCTGGGGGGTGGCCACTGGTCCGTTGTTGTGTCTTGCAGAGAAATACCACCATCTGCGCTGATCGCCTTTCGTGGTCCATTTTGGTCCCTCGGTTCTGTTCTTTCCTGCTAGTAATTCCTTGTGAATATTTATCCATCTCGGGTGGTCTCCTGTGTCCTGGTTCTGAGTCCATTAGTTTATCGTTATGGTCCTTTGGGGGGCGGGGGGGGATAATTGAAACTTTTGTTAACTTCCCTGTACTGCTGGCTGTTGGATTTGGGGAACTGTCCCTCCCCTTTCCACCCTGCAGATAAAAACCCTGTGCTTTCATCTTCTGCTTCTGCTCTGGAAAATATGTTAGAGCTTGAACTGAAGCCTTAGGAGAGACAAGGGTGCTTGGTGGCTTGGAGATTATATCAGTTTTCATTTTCTTAAACCGTGGCACCCCCATCCCCCCCCGCCCCAGACCAGGCTCCCTCAACCCTCAAGCTGCCCCCTCTGTTCTTTCTTTCTTTCTTTCTTTCTTTCTTTCTTTCTTTCTTTCTTTCTTCCTTCCTTCCTTCCTTCCTTCCTTCCTTCCTTCCTTCCTTCCTTTCTTCCTTTCTTTCTTTCTTTCTTTTAATACTTATATACTGCCTGTCTTCCGGAGGAACTCTGGGTGGTTTACAACAAAAATGCAAACAATAAAACAGTGAAAACAATAACAATAATAATAATAAGCTAAATAAAACATCATAATAAAACTACAAGAAAAGTAACTGGCGTGATGGCGGGACCAAAAAAAAAATGTGGATGTTCAATAGACCTATGTTTTGTCCTGCTTTGGCCTTCTAGGGCAGCGGGGGTGGGGGGGTTGGGGGGGTTGGAGGGCAGAGAGAGCATCTTTCTCCCCTCTCTTCCTCTCCTCCTTCCCTCGCCGATGACTCACCACCCAGCCTGCTTCCTCCAGACACGCAGCAACGGCGGCGTCTGCGTTATTCTTGGCTCTGGATGGGCGGCCCTGTGGCCTTGCGGCGCTCGTTCAACACAGCTCACCATGGAGCTGTTTGGAGAGCAGCTCGCGGGTTGCTTTCTGGGGCTCCTGGAGCTCATGCCCCACCCCACCCCCACCCAAGACCTTGAACTTCGGAAGGTGTTTCATGTTCATGACCATTTTATTTCCTTAGTTTTTTTTAAAAATTGCATTGCAAACACAGGGGATGGAGTTTTTCATCCTTCTGCTCTTTCATCTGACGGTTTGCATGTATCGTCTTAGCGACGTCTCTCTTCCCTGTCGGGCTTCTCTAACTGCTGTGCGTTGCGACTTCTGCGGGACTGGGGCTGGATGGGCAAGAAGGGTGGTGTCGAAATACCTGACATGAGATTTAAACACACTGTCTGCCCCTGCTTTGTGTGTGTGTTTGGGGGGGACAGGCGAGCTGGATGTGGTCTGTGCCTGACCCCCCCTCCCTAAAAAAAGGGTCTTCCGCCCATGGCTTCCTATGTCCTCCCTCTGGACCTTGCTTCTGCTCACGTGAGTCTGATGGGATTTCTTGGGGGTGGGTGGGTGGTGCCTCTCTTCTCCCTCCCACCAGGCCTTATACCACGGAAAGTTCATCGACACCGGCTTCACTCTGCCCTTCTACAAGCGGATGCTGAACAAACGGCCGACCCTCAAGGACCTGGAATCGATCGACCCCGAGTTCTACAACTCCATCGTCTGGATCAAGTCAGTCTCCTCTTGCTGCCCCCCCTCCCCCCCGGTTCTCGCCCTCACCCTCTCCTCCCGCTCGCCCCGTTTAGGCCCTTCCCCCTAACTGGTGGGGCCAGAGCCTCCCACGGACCTGGACGGCCATGCTTTTCAAGGGCCTTGCGGACCACCCGTGGGAGGCAAGGGCAGGCCTGCTGCAGCTACTCTCCTGAATTTAAAAAAAAATGTCAGTTTTGTTTTGTGGTAGTGGGATGCAGGTGGAAACTTTTTGGGGGGGGGGGAACAGGAACCCCCCCCCCCCCAATTTTTCCTATATATTTTTGCCAACGTTTTCTTCCCCGTGGCTCCAACATTTCCAGAAATGTTCCATCTCTTTGCCTAAGGAACCTTGATGACTTTGGAACCCACCGCCTGCGTTGTGTGTGACAGGACCGTGGGTTTGCCACCTCCTTGATCTGCTTTGATTTTGGATTCCTGCCTCGAGCAGGGGTTTGGACTGGGCGGCCTTAGAGGAGGCCCCTTTCCGCTCCGTGATTCTCTGCCTTGTGGTTCGGCTGTTGCAATCCCTCCCTGTGTTGTTCGTGCCTCAGACCCTCCGGGCCCAGGACAGGTGGCGTTTGGGTTACAGAGGGACTGAAAGACCATCCAGATGTGCCAGCTTCTTCTCGTGTGAGAATCATAGCATCCTAGAGTTGGAAAAGACCTCCAGGGCCATCCAGTCCAATCCCCTGCCATGCAGGAACCCCTCGTCAAAATAACCCCAAGAGATGGCCATCCAGCCTCTGCTTAAAAACCTCCAAAGGATGAGACTCCACCACCCTCCTTTGTGGAAGCATATTATTTCATTGCCGAACAGCTCTGACCGTCAGAAAGTTCTTCCTGATGTTCAAATGGAATCTCTTTTCCTGTAGTTTGAAACCATTGCCCCCCGTCCCAGTCTCTGAAGCCATGGAGATCAAACCTGTTCCCTCCTCGACATGACATCCTTTCAAATGTTTAAACATAGAATCTAGAGTTGGAAGAGACCTCACGGGCCCTCCAAGTCCAACCCCATGCCATGCAGGAACACCCCCCCCCCAAAAAAAGTACCCCCAGCAGATGGCCATCCAGACTCTGCTTAAAAACCTCCAAAGAAGGAGACTCCACCACCCCCACTGATGGAAGCATATTCCACTGCCGGAGAGCTCTAACCTTCAGGGAGTTCTTCCTAATGTCCAAATGGAATCTCTTTTCCTGTCATTTGAAACCTTTGCCCGCGTCCTAGTCTCTGAAGCCACGGAGAACAAACCAGTCCCCTCTGTGATATGACAGATGGAGGGGCCGTCAAATGGGTCCCAGGGTGCAATGGGGCAGAAGGGGTCCCAAGTCAGCCCAAGCCTCCTTTTCCTTCCCTCCTTCCCTTCCCTGCTGCCCTTTGCTGCCCCCCCCTGTCCTTCCCTTCCCTTGACTCTCCCCCCTGGCTCTTCCACAGAGAGAACAGCCTGGAGGAGTGTGGCCTGGAGCTGTACTTCATCCAGGACATGGAGATCTTGGGCAAGGTGACCACCCATGAGCTGAAGGAAGGCGGGGAGAGCATCCGGGTCACCGAGGAGAACAAGGATGAATACATCATGTGCGTATGCGATCCTGGGGAAAAGGGAGGGCGGGGTGGAGGTGGAGGTGCCACGGATGTGGCACGTCCTCTCTGCGGCAGGACACGGTGTCTCTGGACAAGTGAAGCAGAGCGGCTTTGTTCCCAGTACCCTTTGCTGAGCTTGATCAGAGGGCCACCTGCCTTTTCCTGGAGCTGAATGAACAGAGCCTGGCTCAGTGAGCGGAGGGAGGGCTGGCCTTCCATCTGGACTTGTGTCCTCCGTGGCTCACTGGGTGAACAGGACGAACCTGGGAGCGCAAGACCAAGCGGAAGGAGGCGGCTCTCCAAAAAGGGGGCTTATGTTGGGGGTGGTAATGAATGGGAAAGGAGGCTTCACCACAAGCTCGCTTCTTGGGTCAGCAAGACCGTCCAAACCTGGTCAGCCTTTTGGACTGCCTTCCTCAGCTCCATTGGAATAAGCCGGCCTTTTGGAGACCAGCTTCCTCGCTGTAAAATGGGAACCGAGTCGCTCCAGGAGACGGGGTGGTCCTGAGGTTCCACGGGCAGGGGTGGAGGGGAACGAGCCCTGTTTGCAATTAATACCTGCAAAGCAGAGATTTGGGTGGCCTCCTCCTCGCTGTGCCTTCCAAAAACATCTTTAACAATTCCTGGCCACAGCCCAAGGGACGGCCTGGTTAGGGGCTGGCCGTGCCACAAACACACACACACACACACACACACACACAAAAGTCGCACTGCCCGTTCTCTCCTTCCAGGCTCCTGACAGACTGGCGGTTCACGCGAGGGGTGGAGGAGCAGACCAAAGCCTTCCTGGATGGCTTCAACGAGGTGGCGCCGCTGGAGTGGCTGCGATACTTTGACGAGAAGGAGCTGGAGGTGAGCCGGGGCACCAAGGAGCGTGGCATCACCCGCCCGTCACGGGCAGGCTATGGCTCTGCTAGAGCCATCAGCCAATGCAAACTCCTGGCTACTCATTCATATTGTTGGCTACTGAGCCGGTTCCCTCCTCGGGCTTCCTCGGGCTGTGCCTCCTTCCCTGCAAAATCGGAGGACTCCATTTTTGTTGTTTATCAGCCATATTGTAAACACGGGAGCTCTGATTCTAAAAAGGGCCCTGAAAGGATTGCCCATCATTTATTTCAAAGTAGGCTCTTTGACCTTGGGTGCCTGGCTCCTTCTCCTCCTCTTGTTGAGCGATGCCTACCCAGCCTGTTGGGGTGTGTGAGTGTGTGAGCGGGGGGAGGGGGACATTTATGGGCCTGTTTCTGTGTTGTTTATGATTTGAGAAACTGCAGAAGGCTGGGAGAAGGCTGCGTAGCTCTTCTCAGGCAAGGGGCCACTCATCCTCTACTCTGCCCCCCCACCTCCAGGCGATTCAGGCATTGCATCCTGTCCCCCCCCCAAATCTTTTGCCCCCTCAGTTGATGCTGTGCGGCATGCAGGAGATTGACATGAACGACTGGCAAAAGAACACCATTTACCGGCACTACACCAAAACCAGCAAGCAGATCCAGTGGTTCTGGCAGGTGAGCCGGAGAAAGGAAAACCACCAAGGCAGCCTGGCCTGCTCAAGGTCTGGGAGGAGGCGCTGGGGGTGGGGGAGGTTCCAGGGCTGGACATGGGCTAGTTTTGGGGCATCTTCTGTGGGGGGATGGCGTTTGTGCAGTGGAGACATTCAGGGGAACAGCACTTGGCTGGCTTGCTTCAAACGTGGGTGAAAAGCTCGGCCTGGCTCTTGAATGTGGCCGAGCAGTGGCGGGGAGAGAGCATCTGAGCATATGCAGAGAGTATTTGCCTTCCCTTTAAATGACTGGGGTCCCACGCCTGAACTTAGGGAGCCAGTTAATAGTTCAGAGGTTCAATGGGCTGCTCTCGGCCTCCTGCCAGAGCCCTGGAGGGCAGCACCCTGCTTCCCTCCCCTCCCGCACCACCAAGGAGCTGAGAGCAGGGTGTTCGTGTGGCAGGCAGGGGAGGCTGATCTTGACTTCTCCCAACCGTGTGGGTTGCAGGTGATCAAGGAAATGGATAATGAGAAGAGGATCCGGCTCCTGCAGTTCGTCACGGGGACCTGCCGCCTGCCAGTGGGAGGCTTTGCGGAGCTGATAGGTAATTCTTTCCCAAAGGCTTTGGAAGGAGGTGGGCTGGAGGAGCTGCCACGGTGAGGGAGAACCTGGCTTGGACGGGTGACCACCGTGGGCCGGTTGGTCCCTGAGGGCTGGCCAGCCTGCAGAGCACATGCTGCAAACCCCATCCTTTGGCTCTCCTGGCCTTTTGGGTGCCACAGATTGGGGGCACCTGCATTTTCCTCTTTGGCTTCTGCGCTTGAAGCACAGGGTTCTTTCTGCGTTTCTTGCATCCTGCCTGGGCTAAAAGTCCGGGATGCCCCGTTCTCTTCCGGCAGGTAGCAACGGGCCACAGAAATTTTGCATCGATAAAGTGGGCAAGGAGACCTGGTTGCCCCGCAGCCACACCTGGTGAGTCCAGCTGGCCGATTCTCCTCTGGGCCTGGGCCTGCCCTGCCCTGGGATGGAGGGAGGGAGGGGAGGGGGAGGGGGCTCCCTTCCTCCCTCCTTTGGCCAGCGGCATGGGCTGATTCGATTGCCTCCTCCGTAGCTTCAACCGCCTGGATTTGCCTCCTTACAAGAGCTTTGAGCAGCTGAAGGAGAAACTTCTCTATGCCATCGAGGAGACCGAGGGCTTCGGGCAGGAATGACCGGCACTTGGGCCGTTGGGCCGCCTGCTCTGGGGAGGATGATGACTGCGGGAAACAGAGCAGAACCACCACCACCACCACCATCCCCCCCTTGGTAGTTGGGGGTGGAGGAGCTTCTTGAGAGGAATGCGCTCAGGGCGAGGTTCTGAACTCAACGGCTCACCTCCAGCCACCCCTTGGGCTCATCTTGGCTTCTGGTTGCAGCTTTTCCCATCAGGGCAACCTTACCGGAACCACAAAGCACTTAAGCACCGACAAAGGTGCACGTTTGAGACCCTCCCCCCTCCTCCCACCCCCCCCACTGCCTGGTCCCCCAATGTATTTTTGCTCCCACAGAAGAAGGCTGTCAGGGACCAGGGCGCTCCGAGGAGGCCAGGCCTTGCCAGAGGGGGCTCTGAACCCAGGGCGGGATGCTTTCTGCCTTGGCGAAGCCCACCCCACCCCCTTTCCCACCCCACAAGGCCTTTTCCTGCTTCATCTGTCCACGTGCCAGGAAGGCCGCTGGTTTAACCCAGCCTCCGTTGTGGTTGGAGCCCACTGGGGAGAATTGGAGCCACAATCCACCCCCTCCTTCCAAAACTCACCAGGTGTAAGGTGAGATTTGGGACAGTTTCCGAGACCCCCTTAGAAGATACTTCCGGCTACTGTCTTGGGTCTCTCTCTCTCTCTCTCTCTCTCTCTCTCTCTCTCTCTCTCTGTGTGTGTGTGTGTGTGTGTCAAAACCAGCAAAGCATCGCCCCCACACGTTGCCCCCTTCTTGAAAACAAAGCAAGGGGAGAAAAAAAAACCCAGAAGAAAAAGAAAGCCGTTCCAGGCACCAGGTCCTTAGAAAGAGAGAAACCTTTTGCCTCCATGGGCCAGGGGGAGATTTCTTCTCAGGAAATGTCAGCGTCCTGAGAGAGGCTTGGATTCATGGACAGGACCTGCTTTGAAAACTTCCACAGATCTACCAAGCACAGCCATGAGCCTCCGGAGGACAGGAAGAAGAGGGAGATGGATGGGGAACAAAGAGAGAGAGAGAGAGAGAGAGAGAGAAGTTTACCCTCTTGATCTGTGTGTAAATGTCTTGGACTCCCACGATTGTTTGACGCCTGGGCTCTGTGTGGCAGCTCAGCCCGAGGCAGGTGCTGGAGGCGGTGGCGCAGGCTTGGCAGGTGACGGCTACGGCCTCCGTAGAGCATCCATGTACTATTGCGTGTTTGTGTCTGTACATAAATATAAATATAAATAGATATATAAATCTGTATATAAGTGTCCATGGATAACAAAGAATTGGGATAGCTTTTGATGGGGAAGCTGGATAGTTTTGTACTGCACCAATCCTGCCTCAGTGATGCCAACCTCTTGTGCAATAAAATAAAAATAAACCCGCCGCTCTTTGTGGGGCGTCGCCTCTCCCTCTGTGCTTCGGGAGCCGAGAGGGACGCTCACAAGTCTCTGCTTCCTGAGTGTTGTGCTCCAGACATGCGTAGAATCAAGGGATACCTGCCAGGTGGTTGTCCAAATTTCTCTTGAATGCCTCACCACAGGACATTTCCCCCCCCCCCTGATACCCAGCTGAAATCTGGCTTCCTGTCACTTGAACCCCTTGCTGCTTCTCCTGCACTTGGGGACGATGGAGAACAAATACCTGCCATTAATAGGCCTGTCTTTCCATGCCCAGCAGCAGCAGCTCAAGGGCCACATGAAGCATTGAGTGGAGCCCAAAGGAATCCCGAGAGAAGCTGAGAGGACCCAGAGTTCAGTCACAAAGGCCTTGGGGACCTCACCCCTTTTTCTCTTCCCTTCTGTTGTGAAAGGGTGTCTTTTGGAGGAGATCGGTTCTTGACTGCATAGCTGTGTTCGGCACTCTCTCTGGCCCACCTGGGGGTGGGGATGGGCTGACTTCCATGCCCACCTGGCCCAGTTTCTGGTTGGTGACACTTCCCACCCCCAGGACTAGAGTTCTTCTGTGATCCTTTGTCAGGATGCTGGTGGTCGGAGCTGGGCCCTTGGGCAGTGGAAGCTCCGCTGAAGGCTCCTTCCTTCCTTCTTTCTTTCCTTCCTTCCTTTTTCTAAGTGTCTAGCCCAGTGGTTCTCAACCTGTGGGTCCCCAGATGTTCCTGGATTACAACTCCCCGAAATCCTGGCCAGAGCTAGTGAAGAAGTCTTCTGGGAGTTGCAGCCCAGGAACATCTGGGGACTCACAGGTTCAGAACCACTGGGCTAGCCCAAGAGAGACAGCCATTTTGGGCAGCCCAATTGCCTGGGGGTTCTAAAATAGGTACTGCCCTCTCCCCCCACCCCCTTCGCCCACAATTGTACTTCTTCCACACCCTGCTCTCCCCCTGCCAGGCTTTCTGGCTTTGGCTGCTTGCTCCCCCCACCCCCCGTGCCCCCAAGATGGAGTGGAGAGGACCGATGGCAGAGAGTGAGCAAAGCCCCCGGGGGGGGGGGGGGGGGCGGCGCGCG
>JAHTLZ010000335.1:1526004-1543831 GCA_023846285.1 Phrynocephalus versicolor
CGCTTTGCGAAGAATAAGTGGGTTTTGAATCACAGTTTGGGCACTCAGTCTCTAAAAGATTCGCCATCGATGCCCTAGAGCGATGGGCTGAGAGTGTTAACAGTTTGAAGGGGCTGGCGGATACATTATCCTAGCGACACGGGTGGCCCCAGTGGGCAGAAGGCATACCAATTCTAGACAGGGTCATGAACTGTGGGTAGAACAAGGTCCTAGGCTGGGAGGGTCCCAATGGCTGAGGCTGGGGCCAGATGTACATTTGACTGGTTTGGCGGATTTGTCAATTTCCCCTCCACTTGGGGGGGGGGGAGGGGCATGTGGCTACAGTGGGGCGCGGATCAGTCACCTCATGCCTAGGCTACTGCAACGAGTCTTACCTGGGCCTGCCCTGGAAGGAAACACTGAGTGGATGAACTAGACTGGGAACCTGTTGGTTTTTTTGGTTTAAACTGAAGGCAGCAGTGCCCAACTTTAAAACTCACTGCACTGTGGATCCCACAAAGAAGCCTTTTCACAGATGTCTCAAGCTAAAACAGAACCCACCAAAATAACCTGAGATGGTTCCATCATTAAGGACCTCTACAGAGCAGGCCTAGTTCTCTGTATTAGTGCGGGACTGAAAAGAATTCCCTTCTGCAGATTAGGTGCCCCTTTTCACTTTCCGTTGTTTTTCTGTCATTTCCCTACTTTTCTAATTTGATGGGTGTTAAGGCTGGTCCGGCTTTTATTACCATTCTTGTACAGATCGGTAGCTTCTGCATTTTCTACTCAAAGGAAGGCGCGGAACTTCTATCTATAAGGCATCCAACCAGACAAGACGTACTGCTGCCACCTAGCGATGGAGGGTCAGTAAGGTATCAGCTCAGGCCGAGGGATCGGGAGATCTGGAGCATAAAATGAATATCTAAGGTTTCCTATCGGCGGTTTTCCTATCTTGCTACCCATCAACACATCCCAGGGAGAGGAACTGCCCTGTATTCTGCCTGTGTGGGGACCTTGAGCAGTAACGGCACCCCTAAAAAAGGCACCTAAGCAAAAAGAGAGGCCGCCATCTGGCTCAGTCGGATGGGACGGATCGTGGCTACATGTTGGACAGGTGGGAAGGGCAAGGCTTTTAAATGTTTTAAGTAATTAACAGCCGGGGATCTTTGTGCTTGGCTAGAAAGGCCTTTTGCACATCCCAACTTGGCAGCCGCTCGCTCTCAAATATGCCGATCGTTTTCGAGAGCACCTCCTTCTTGCACGCTATCAGTGGTGTGACTCTGGTCTTTGCACGTACTCAAGGCACCTGCGTCACCCACTTTCACAGAGACACTGTTCTAGCTCCAGGGATCTCCCCGGCCACCAAGAAGAAAGAATGGTTGGCCGTGGCCAACTGAGTTGGTTTTACGAGATTTTAATTTACAAATGCTAAAAGCCTCCGCTACTTCTTGTTCTTCTTCTCTTCTTTCTTGGCATCGCCTTTCTCTTTCTCCTTGTCCTTCTCGTCTTTCCTCTCCTTCTTGCTCTCCTCCTTCTCCTGCCCCTCTTTCTTCTCCGCATCCCTGTTGGCGATCTTGTTGTTGATGAGATTATGGAGGGCCACCACCGAGCGGATGAGGGAGGCCAGGTAGACCACCACCATCTGGTCGTTGGTCTTCAGATAGAAAGCCTTGATGAACTCCTGCAAGTTGACGTCCGGAAGCAGGTTGAAAACATCCTGGAGCTGGTAGATGATCTGGTGGTTGATGGGGAGCTTCCCCAAGGCCACTCTCTCCAGGTAGCTCCTGATGTCCAGAAGCTTGGAGTTGAGCCCCTTCAAGCCGTGGACTTGGTTTGTGATGCGCTGGGAGAGGGTGCCCACTGTGGTGTCCTTAATATCGCTGCAACAGCCAAGAAAGGAAGAGTCAGAGAACCAGAAGGCAGGGGGTGGGGAGAGAGAGTGGGGGAACCAAAACTGGACACCAAGTTAACAGGGCTTTGCCAGACTCGGGAAGTCAAGGTTCAACATTTCTGGCTGGCTGCATCTCCTGGAGGAACTGAGCCACACAGAGGTCCTTGGTATTACCAGGAAAAGTACTGCCTTTCCTTCCTTTGGGGGAGGACCGTGGCACCCCAAGACACGAGAGGGCCACCAAATGGAAGAACAAAGCTTGGATGGAGAAGTTCCACCCGGACTGAAAGAAATGGGACCCAGGCTTTGGCCATGACGCCTCTCCTGTAGGGGTCAGGGTGGGCATTGCTGGAGGAATGGGAGGGTTTCCCTCTACAGCACATCTCTGCCCCCCTCCGTGTAGGGTCTCTCCACCCCCATTTTTGGGTACATGTGTACATGGAACAGACCCCATGCAGCAGAGATGAAAATTAGAGGGTACGTTGGTTGTGGGGCCTTTTCTACACACTTCTCTCATCTGGAAGAAGAAGACTGTTGACTGCCTGGCTCTCTTGTGTTGTTTCCAGGACTAACGGACAATGCAAAGCACCTGCCGGGAAACCAAAAATGTTCTTTACCGTAGCAGATGCTCCACTCCAACTTCTTCTGCTTCCTCTGCGCCAATTTCACTGGTCACATGTTCAAATGTTTTGGAAGTGGGTGTCCCATCCTTTGGAGCACAAGAGAAAAGGGATAACGAGTTACAGCCCAGAAACGGGCATTAAGGGGCACCAACCCTCTCCTCCCGGATAGAGCCTGTGTGGGAAGGCGGCGGACCCGTTTCAAACCCTAAGAAACAGGGCTTGCTCCTGAGCTACAAATCAAAAGTTGTGTAACAAGACCAGGGACGCAACTGACTGGTATGCAAGAAGGCATTTGACCAAAAAGAAACAGAATTCATTTTCTTTTAAAAAGGCAATCAATTAATGATGCATTAAAATGGCAAGCAAAGAAGCTCTAAGCAGAGCTTCCTTGCGGGAAGCTGATGTGGCAACAGGAAAGAGGGGGGAGTCATTTGCAGGGCACTGCAAAATACTTACATCATGAACTTCTTCCACAGAAATATAAGCTTCGGTGGGGAGCCCCAGGTCCTTCGGTTTCACATCAATAATCACCAATACCTATTCAGAAATAGCTCAGTTACCAAAGGAGGGGGGGAACCCTCCCTGGGAGTAAAAACAAACACACTCTCAAACCCTTCAAGAAGCAAGAAACCTATAGCCTGCCTTTGGTCAGTGGACTCTCCTGTTACTTCCCAAACATGCTTGGGATAAATAACAGGAAAGAGCAGGACAGTCGTTAACTCAACAGGATTTGCAGAAGCGTGTCTCTTACCGAGTTTGAACAGTATCTCTTCATGAGCTCATTGATGGCAATGTCGTTCTTGTGCAGCTTAGGCCCGGTGTGATACCATCCCACGATTCTTTCCCTGGCTAGGGGAAAAGGAAAGGGAGAGGAAGGTGACAACAGAAGCGCATGCAGCAGCCAGAAGAAGTCCAAACCCAAGAACACCTCCTGCACTTCACAAATTGCATCTTGGATATATTTCCAGAAGCTCAGTAGCAGTCAGAAAAGCATAGATTTCCTTAAATACCTGGCTTGGCTGTCTCAAAATTGGGCCCCAACTGAGCCCAGTATCAGATGATGCTGATATATATATTTTAAATAATGCCTCGTTGTAGGCATTTGGCAGACTCATTTGTTAAGTAGATGAGGGCCCTATTCTACTATTGTACCTAACTCAAGGTGAAATAAAGTAAATCCATTGCAGACTCTATGGTTTGATTTAGTAATGGCTCAGAACCGCTTACCGTTGACTTTCTTAAACATTCCATACATGTTCTCCAGATAGTCGTGATCCAAAAACCAGACAGAGTCATCTTTATCATCTTCATCAAATGGGACTGGGAACAAAAAGATTGTTATTTTACAGCATGAGGGTCCAGCTTGCAAAGAAAGAAGACTCTAAGGAAGACACGCCCAGGTGGCAAATCACCTAGATGTCCTAGCTTCCTGAATTCTCAACATTAGGAAGACACTCTGATTGCAAATGAAGCTTCTTATGATGAGAGAGGCTACTGGTCCCTCCAGCCCTTCAAGGGGTGTCTTCTCTGCCATGTTGTGGGTTTCAAGGATCTCAGGCAGATATGTTTATCACGTGATTCTTTAAAGTGGAGAAGCCCAGGGTGGTTCTTGCAAGCCAAGCATGTGATCTGCCACTAAGCACCAGACCCTTCCTGTTAGAAAAATTATTCCAGGATCTGATACATCCCATAAATTAAGATTCTCAGAACCAACAAAATCAGGGACTGCCTAGGAGAGATCACAGCCTCATATATTTTCAATACTTGCTTTATTCTTTTAAAAATATCTGCACTTATTTTTGTAGCTTTTCAATGCTGTCATTTTAATGATTCCTGATACCCAAGACTTCTCTCACAAGGACACTTTCAGATCGGCAAAGAGCTCCATTCTGCAAGCAACATTCTAACAAGGCCCATCTAGTCCAGCTTCCTGTTATCTCACAGTGGCCCTACCAGATGCGTCTGGAAGCACAAGAGACTAGATCTCTGTCTCCTGATACCACTCCCCTGCATCTGGCCCTTGACGTACCCTGGTTTTAAACCTGGAGATGACACATCTACCAATGAGGAGATAAAATATTTATTTCAAACCCCTACTTCACCTGCAAAGCTGTTGGAAACATCCAAGATCTTCTTCTGCCACGAACCCAAAAGAACTCCCACTACTCGCTTCTGATTACCAACCTTTCCTATCCTAAATTGGGACAAGATGAAAAAAAAAGACAAAAAATCAGCATCAATAATGGGAACAAAACAGATCATACTGGGTCAGTACAACACCCTGAAAGGCAAGCTCTGAGTTTTGTCTTTATCTGCCACAAGTTCTACTCTGAGGGAAGCACACAGAAGAGAAGTAAAGACTCCCCTGGCAACCTTTAGGAAGAGGGTTAAGAAGGCTTATTAATTCTGGGAAGGCTTTAGGATATTAATGAAGAAGGAGGCATATGAGCTCAGGAAGCACCAAACTAATTTAAGCAAAACAAGTTGAGGAGCTGTATAGCCATCACAAAAACCAAATAGAAAAGTGGAACAGGTGGTCACTTTAGGCTACTAGAAAATTAACAAAAACATTGCTAATATTTCGAGGGCGAAAACTGTCTGAGGAGCTGGAAACTATTTATCCAGATGTTTTCAACTACAGTGGACCCTCGTATAACAAATGGTTTGTTTAACAGAAAATCTGCTTAAAGGAAGACATTTCCAGAGATAGGGGGAAATCGCTTAACAGAATCGCCTATGGGGTAAATTTATACAGACAAGTGGTTGCGATTTGGGATTGATCCATTTTCAATACATCCCTATGGGAAATGTGTACAAAGGAAATTTTGCTTAACAGGATTTCATTTGGAACAAATTAATTCCTTTATACAACGTACAATCCTCTAAACCCATTCTCATGGGTCATCCTGTGTGGTGGCAGATGGGAGCTGTAGTGTAAAATCCCTGCAGGACTCACTCCCTGGCAGCAGCAGCTCTTCCCAAATCTAAGCAAGGAAGGTGTCTTTCCTATTACTTATATTGCTACCTGAAGCCCTGTTTTAATGCGAATTAAGCACAGTTTATTTATATTTAAGGTCATTGAGGCACCCTAGGCTTTGCAACTAAGGTGGCAGGCAAAGGACACCCCATCCCCAAGGCAACCCTTTATTGCACTTCAACACAGGAGCAATAATAATTTTTTTAAAAAAATCAAATTTGGGGAGGAAAAAAAAAATTTTGCACTGTAACCCAGGATGGCCACCCAGGAAGAGGGATTCTGGGAGTGAAGGTCTGGGAGTATAAAGGCACCTTTAACCAGGTCCAAGAATCAGGAAGGGGCGTGCATTAGGGGTCCTGGTGTCCCAGCGGGGATCTGGCCGGTCCCCTCTCCGATGCACCGTCATCCTTCCCTCCGCCATGGCCGGCGGGTGACTCAGCCTCCCTCCTCCTCCTCCTCGGTGCCGACCGGGCCAGGCCGCAGCCTCCACCTCCCGCCCTTCTCTTTTCCCTGGCGCCGATTCCCTTGGGAGGGCGGTGCCTCTGGGCATGCACAGAGCGCCTCCACCAGCACAGCACCCCACCCGCAACCCAGGGCGACCCCGGAGGGAGGGAGTGTGTGTGTGTGTGCTGTGAGTCAGCCTCTGCCCCCCCCTCCGCCTCGAGTCTCACCGGTTGAAGTGGTCGACGACGCTGAGCAGCACCAGCGGGTGAACCACCACCCGCTCCACGGCCAGCTCAGGCATGACGGCGGCACGGTCGGCAAACCTCCGCTCCGATCCCGGTCTGGCGGCTCGGCCGGCTTCGCTCCCGGCAAGCACTGCGGCTCCCGGGCGCGGAAAGGGGAGGGGCGTCCTCCCGCGCCATCTTGGGAAGGGCGTCCTGCTCCTGCTCCCCTCCCACTCTCGCTGTACAGGTGGGCGCTCGGCCGGCGCCATCTTGGGAAGGACCGCATCGAGGACGCCGCGGCCGAGGCAACGGCTTCTATGATGGCACCCGCCCGCCATATTTAGGAGGGGAAAACGAAGGGCGCCATTTTGAGATGCTGAGGCGAAATAAGGCTGTGAGGGGAGCGGGGAGCTGAGGGGGAGGGGAGGAAGAGTCCTGTCCAAAGAAAGAAAGAAAGAAAGAAAGAAAGAAAGAAAGAAAGAAAAAGAAAAAGGGGGAAAAAGGAGAAGGAAAGTCAGAGAAAAAGAGAAAAAGGAAAAGAGACACCAGATTCTACTCTTGTAGAAGTTTTTATTCATTTGTGTATGAATAACGTCGATGCAAGACAGCTCAGAGCAGTGTCAAATAAGGCTCTAAAAAGTGAGCAGTACTAAAACTCCGTGTTTTGGAAACACATCCAGCTTTTCCCACATCCACGGTTAGAGATATAGACCAGTTTATATGCTGAACTTTATTTGCCTCAGGGAAAGTGGCTGTGGTGGTCTTGAATTGCCTGTGTTATCCCTGAAGGAATTTCCCAAAACTATTTAAAAACTGCCATTTTCCCCTTGCTCAATTCTCTGTTGGAATACTCGCTCCAGTTCAGGAGTTAAAAAGTTACTACTGTGTCATTGGTCTCCAAATGTTTACCAAATAAACACCAAATGTTTATGCCCAAGTAGCAAATAGCTCAAAAGCACAGAAAGGAAACTGTTGCAAGCTCTCTGCCTGTTACATGTAAATGACAATGTTTCTGTTGGACTTCTTTGTGTATTAATTAGTTGCAATGTTTTTGTGCAACTGTTTCATTGCTTACACTGGTGATTTAGACCAGATGCAGCCATTCTTGTTTCACAAATTCAGTGCCTAGAATAGATTGAAAAAGCAAATGGCCAAAGACTACTAGAAGACACCTAATCTGAAACTAGATTTTTCAGGTCTAAGCCCAAGTCCTCCCAACAGTCTGGCTCTAATTCATTTTTTTTTTATTTTGGGATTTCTTCAGGCTTATGATACCTCTGAGGAAGGAAGGTGGTGTCAAATTGTCTCTGTGACCGTGTGATTTTGTAAGAAGCAGCCTCTTGTTTTCTGGCTTGAGGACGTGAAATATTCATCTTTTTAATGCCATGTAGTGTGTGATCTTGATAGACAAGTACAGCTTCCTCAATAGATGGTACCCAGATAAATGACTTTTGTTCAGTGGAGACCAGAAATGAATTAGGGATTTCTTGGCTGCCATCCCTGCATTGTAGCTTCACAAAGTTTTCAATGGTGTCTCACAAAAAAAGATTAGCCTTTCTGAGTCATCCTTCCTGAAGACGCTGGGGTGAACGTCCATCCTGCAAAATAAATAAATAAATAAATAAATAAATAAATTAAAAAAATCATTCAAAAAGTCCACCATCCAGCCCACATCTAATAATGAAGGAAGCAACAGGTCTCTCCAGAAAGCACTCTGCTCCCATCGCCTTCTCTTTGATAAGGAGAGAGACCTCCGGGTGCCTCTTCTGATCTCAGCTGCAGCACTGTGGTATGGAAAGGGAAGCAGCCTCCAGAGGCAGGAGGGAGATCCAAGGCTATTTAGATAACCGTAGGTCAAAAACAGTGCTCGGAAATCGCACCTGGGGACTCACAGGCAGCCAACACAGATCACAGGATGTGAAGAGGAGGAGCAAGAGACTCAAAGTGAGTGGTGGGGTTCTGACAAGAAGTTGCAGGTGGAGGTTGGCACCCCCTTTGCTTTCCTAATGTGTGAACGGCTCTGTGAGCAGAGCTTACTGCCATGGTGCTGAAATGACAGGCATGTAATAAGTCTACATTTTTTTTTAAAAAAAGGGAGAGAGAGGGTAGGTATTTGGCATCAGATGCGGATAAAAGAAGGACAGATGTTGCTAGAACCCTTTGGCAGGCTGCTGAGAACAAATTGTACAAAATCATCCCCATTCATGGGATAAAATGAATGTCCATTGTCGCTTCTGATTATTAGATGCTTCTTTGTTCCTCCCTGAGTTGCAAGCAGGCAGTACGAAACCTTTGTAACCGCTGAAGCAGATGAAAAGAAATAAAACAAAGATATAAGCTATCCCTTCTCAGCAGGCAAGTCTAATTTCTGGGAAGTATTCTTCAAGGACTGACTATATCTTGTACACATACACATGTGCAAATAGTTTTCTCTTTCCTTCTGTCCCCTGCCATGGCTTCTTGTACCAAGCAACTGTATTTTGCTAGTTGTCATATATTTTTTTAGAATCCCACCTCTCCAACAGAGATGGCTTCGCAGCAGCGGGCAATTTCAAATGTAAGATAAAATAAAAAAATTTAAAATCCTTATTAGCTAAAACATATTTTAACAGGAAATAAAAACATCAGTGAGTAAAACATCAGCAAACAGCTTCAAAAGCAAAACTCTGCCTGCTTTTCAACCCTGGTCCTACCCAAGAAATGCATCTGCACTACCAGTGTTGTAGCAGTTTGGTGGCATGTTAATTATCACAGCTCTTTCCTATGTAATCCTGGGAGTTGTATTTTGGGGAAGAGAGCACTAACACCCTCTTTTGAACTAGCATGGGGAATTCAAAGGTCCATGGGAAAAGGATGCAATTTTTAGGATGGAGGAACCATGACACCTGAACCGTACCATGCTAGTATAACCACATAGTAGCTACACTCCAATCTTGCATCTCTCCATACTAATCCTTCTGATGCCAGGGAAAAAGTTCCTATTGGTCTCTGAAAGTTTATTTGTTTTATTTTAGAGTATTTTAACTCTCCTTTCTCCTTGGAAAGGAATGATTTATTTCCCCTGAATGATTTCCTTCTTGCTCTTCAGGTGCTGTTACTTGCTTCTGTCAATAAATGCCAAAGGAAGAGAAGGCAAGGTAAGTGCTTGCGGAAATTCATGTACTTGAGACTTTCGATGCTACTTTCTAAAATGGTTTATAAAATGTGATATTTGGGAAAAACAAAAGTCTCTGGGATGCCACCTTGCAGGATTCCACAGGGATTTGTCTTCTGTGCAAAAAGCCCCCTGGCTAATATAGTACTGGTGTTTCTACCACAAGCCCTTGTAGTAGCATATTGCATTATGAGGTCTCGGTTGGATCGATTTCAGTCTCTGAGGAAAGGAGTTGACCTTTTGTGTTTTGGGTTTCAGGTTGGAGATTATTCCTCATAAGAAGAGGAGAAAACTTTTTAAATTGGTGGGACCCAAGGTTATCACTCTAGGGTCTGCACTCAAATAATATCAAAGAGATGGATGTTGGAGAGAATTCCCAAAGCAGTTCATTTCTGTTTTCTTTTCTTTTTCTTTTTAAATCTGCAAACCTTCAAGAATCTTTTTTAATGATGAAGTCTTAACATGTCTGTAAAGCTTTCACTCCCACTTGATGAAATAAGTTGATTTAGCCTTTTTGTTTTTAATTTTAGTTTTTGGCTGGTTTGTCCTAGAAATTGAAATGCAAAAAAAGTTACATTTCCTTATTGTGGGTGAGATCAAGTGTTTTAATACATAAATAGATTAGTACTGCTAATACTGTTTTGCCAGCCTAGGTTGTCTTAGAAGAACTGCTTCCTAAACCCATTCGTTGAAGGAGAATGCTGAGTTATTAACTGGACTTCAAAAAGAGCCAGGGCCCTCTTGTGGCATTTAAACAAGTTACATCATATCCATTTCTATTATTTGATTTTATTCTATGTCTGGGTGGAATTTAAGCTTCTTTGCAGCAGGGGGAGACATTTGACCATACATTAGACTGTGATAGCACCATCTTTGGACACTTGTTTTATCAATATACATATAAAACACAATGTTCAAATTAACTAGTTCAATAAGTAATTTAGCTCATTGATTTTTGGGCATATCCTAAGTGCCATTACAAGCTATGGATATTTTAAATGCCATTACCTAATAGAAGGGATGTTTAAAGCACCTTCTATTGATTTTATTACTGCTTTATTTTGCTGTCTTGGTTTAAAATCTTTTTAACCACTCAGTAATCAAGAAGAAATATATCATTGGTGAAATACAGTCAATTTCCTAAAAACCTTTGACATCGTTAACTAAGGAATTACAGTTGTTAAATCATGTCAGGCAATAACCAAGGGACAGGAAAGATGTACATTCAGAACAGCGGGCCAGCGTTACCAGTAAGCTGCTTTGACCTTTGCCATCCAGACTTTATGTATGTGACAATCACACCCTGCTTCTCATTTTCACTGTTACGTCAGTGTTTTTGGCAGGAAATATGGCTGGAAACATTCATCAAACTAATCAGCCCGTTAATCAATAAATTCATTAATTGCAGATTTTAAACTAGATTCTAAATCAGAAAAAATCAATGCTGCCTTCTGTCAGAGGCCATCTATGCTTAAGTTATGAAAAATCATTTTTGAAGTTAGATTATCTTTTTCAAAATCAGTGACAAATGTATAATTTATACAGGAAGTGCTATTAACTCCTTTAGGCACTCTCAGCTTTCACCTGTGTAGTTACAGCTAGGATGTTTGTATTACCTGGATAATTACACACTGGCTTGTTAAAGAGTAATAATGTTAATTTGAGCAAAATAATTTAGCAGTGGACAGCCTTAGTTAAAAAAGCATGGGGAGGCTTATCAGTCCACTGAAAGCTAACTGTAGATGATCAAGCAATGGGAAAAGGACGATTTTAAGAATCCACTCTGTTTTGTTCAAATCACCATTTAGTTTAATATGTGGGAATATCAGGGGTTAGTGATACAGTATTTCTATTATGCTGCATCCTACTGTTACACTGACACAGATGGAAATGGCCTGTTCTCTGAGGAATTCTGATGTGAGTATCTTTAACATGAACACAAACAGATTAACTGTGGCACGGGGGCAACTACTTGTTAAAGAGAGAGCACAAATACACTCTGTATATGCTGATTAATCAAAGAATTGCTAAAGTATTTAAGTGAGCTTTGAAGCTCAATAAGAGCCCACTAATGAGATGATTAAATTGACATCTCACATGTTTGTACTATACAGCAGCAAACATCAATACATCAGTGTGAGAATTGTCAGGGTTTCTTCAGTGGGAGAAGAGGACTGTAAGGACTGCTAGGCATACAACCCCCCCCCCTCCAATTTTGCATAGTTAAGTCCTCAGTCTTGAACAGGCTTTCTTTTCCTCTGCAGATATATGCTATTGTTTAAGTGGAATTCCTATTTGGGACTGTGCTGTTCTATAGGTAAGGGGACTCCATAAAGGGAGATGAATGTACATCTATCCAAAAAATGCACTACAGAAGATACAGTCTCAAGCAACTGCAGATTGAAAAAATATGTATGTGAGAAATTTCAATTGATCCAAGTGACTTTATTGGGAAAAGGAAATCCAGAAAGCCACATGCCTCCCACATGCACAGGTTGTTTTTGCTGGCCACTTTTTGGTGAGCTAGCTATACAGTGTGCCTACGCTGGTCCCTGCACATTTCAGTGTGACCCTCACCACAGATCCTGCAGATAACGAGTTTGCAGCTTCCCATACTCCCTCAAAAGCACATCCTGATCTGATCTAGAGATGAGTGTTTTGAGCTTTATATGAAGCACGAGGCACCTATCTCTAATCTGATCTTTACAGTGTGGTGCTTGATCTCCCCGTATGTATTACTAGCTACGCGCCGTTCTTTGTTGTCCACGAGCATGTTCATACTAAAAACGACTATTTTTAAAGTCTAGAAAAGGGTCATGGCTGTATTAAGTATCCCTACAGACTAAGGGATCTGTGAGCCCAGACAGGATGGATTGAGCTTGCTCAGTAGGATTCTGAATCTTGCACAGTAGACCTGCCTAAAGAACCCACTTCTTTACAAGCATTGGGCCAGGGCAAAATACAGTATATTCCTTTCGTCTTCTATTGTCACTTTAGGATAAGTGGGCAATATAAATTCAGAGTATGGATTGGCCTGTTTTAGCAGCTACCTTGCTTTGTGATGTTGGGTTTCAATGAATGAGTAGTTTTGTTCTCTCCTTGGAGATGACCCTGTAGTTTCCAGATATTCTTTCTGGTGTCTGTGAATTGCTGGAATTCTCACTTTTTACAGAAGAACAGCTGTCTCTTCCCTTTGTTTATAAAATATACAATTATTGTTGCCTAATAATTACAACAGTACAAAAAACTAATTCTTTGGATTGTTTTCTGTCCCTTCTCTTCCTAGCCGCTACACATGGGAAAATAGCATCTGATGCCAGTGACGAGGGGCAGGTTGTCCTTGTGTGAAAGCCAAATTAAAAGGGATGCTTTCTTTGCCATGACACATAACCTTGGGGGGGGGGGGGGAAGAGAAGCAAACTGAAAAATAGGAAGTCTAAAAAAGAAAAAGGCTTTTAAAAATAGGCTTTACTTGCAGTAATTTTTCCACACCTTGAGGACTAGCAAATTCTTTAATATAAGGCTTTATATGTACCAAGCAAAACTTCAAAACTACTCAAAAGCTTTCTTATTAACTGCTGTCAATCCTGTGATTTACAAGGGCAATAAAGATCTGGAGGGGGCACATTTATCATGCAGTTCAGTGCACCAGGAGCCATTTTCTCAAGCGGTAAAGCCAAGTGATAAAATGAGTTCTTTTGTTCTATAACCTTCTTAAAATGTGTGTGTTGGTCTTTCTGGCTTGTAGCTGGGCTCAGCTCCTGCAGCTCTCCATCTCCCGCCGATGATGGATTGCTCAGGCATTGGTGCTGATGGTGCATCTGAAGCCACAGATTCTCTGAGTGATACAAATGTACTTCCCACTTTCTATTAGTTGCCAGCATTATTTATTCCTCTGTGCTTAATTTTTATTTTATTTGCATGACACTTCTGAAATTGGATAGAGAAAAGCATCGTATCCTTCCTTCCTAAGAAAACGCAGATAATTCTGATTTAAGAGAATATAAAATCCTCATGTTTATACCAAAGAAACATTCTTCTGATTTGTGATGCGGATGTTGGGAGGTGAAACTCTTTTGTTCTACATTTCGAAACACTCTCTTCAATAGACAATAATAACTTTGGTTTCTGTTTTCCATTGAAGACAGGCTGTGGGGTGGATAGGAGAATATAAATTTCCACCACCAACAACAAATAAATGGCACAATTGTGCTTTAGGTGCATCCTAATAATGATATTTGATCTCTAATGAATGTACCTGGGCCATATCTAAACTGAGTTACAACCTAATTGGGAAACAAAACATGTAATTAAAATATTCTGTTTTTTGTTTGAAGTATAAATTAAGTTTCAGGTAGCTTTTGAGGTGGAAAAAACATTTTAATATCATTTCATTGTCTTACCTTTTTCCACAAGTGTGTTCTTCAATTAATGTTCACCGTTAAAGAACATTTTTGAAATAGGCAATACTGCACTTCCTTATGTTTCAAAAAGAAGGAAAGTTTAAAACCAAGGCAAACAGATTATAGATATTATGTGATAAACAGATTGGGTCAAGTTAATTAGCATGGCACAAATTAGACTGTGTCTTTTCTTTCTTCATTTGATCACTTTAAAAAGCTAGTAGATTTTCTGTCTGGATTGCATGACAACCTGTTCTCACATTTGGAAATCCATTACAGTTTTTATTCCTGAAGCTAAATATAGATGGAGGTTTGTATTACAACAATCAGCAAGTGGGGTGGTGGTGGTGGTGGTGGTTCTCCAGAACCACTTTCATTATTTACTTCTAATGGCTTACAAGCCTGCCCAATCCCCATGTTTCCCAAATGGTTCTTTTTAGGATTGTTCCACTAAAATGGGGGGGGGATACCTGAGTGGGAAAACATCTTACCTGTTGGGCACCACCGGCTTTCAATACAGATAAAAGTATCCTTTTAGTTTTGAAAGAGTTATCTTGTTTAACCCGAAACAAAGCTCCAGCATGTGGACACACCACCATACATCATTACTGAGCTTCTTGCATACCTCTTGAGAGAGCTGATGAAATGCAATAAGTTATCCTTTGCAAAGAACGGATAAATAACCAGCTCTAGCTCTTCTTCTGCTGAAGTCAGTATAACTTTTTTCACAGCAAGAAAAGGCAAATTTCATGCTTGTAAGATCTTCTTCATTTTTGCTGTAATCTTAAGATCCACTAGCCAGAACCTGGTGCAATCAATGCCAGTGGCACCTCAAATAGTAAGACCAAAAATCCCCCGTTCTGCTGTATTATCGCATCAAGGAAAGACAGTCCTCAACCTCCATTTAGCAGACTCTGCTTTGCTACCATTCAGCAGGTTTCTATCCTAAATTGTTTATTTTAGCTTGAGTTTTCATGAACACACAACCTATTTAAAGCAAAAAACAAAGTGTGGCTCTTATATACTGCTCTAGAGTGCTTAAATTAATTATGCAAGCTACACATTGCTTACTCATATGGAGAGAATGAAATATTTGAGCTTCAGGTACAGATAAACATAGAGGGTCATGATAAAATAAATATGTAAATGTTAGAACTGCTATAGACCTTGTGGCCTGAATCTATTTAGTAATCCTGAGTTCCCGTTTGGGAAATAGGTGTGGTATACAAATTTAAAAATAAATAAATAAATAAATAATCCGGACCACAGTAGAACCATTGAGTCAGTGGACATTGCAAAGGTGTCAAACCATTCATCAGTTGATTCAGCAGTACTGTGTGTAGGAAACTAGCAGTCGGATTTGGGCCTTTGTTGTTATGCTCGAAGAGATGAATATGGCTAATGCCTTTGAAAAGTGCAACAGCAAGAAGCCAGAGGATGAGCAAACTATATCCGGTGCTTTGGAACTTTGCATTTTCAGGCTATAATTCTTATAAACGGTGTTGGCTGGAGAGTCTGGAAGGTGTAGTCCCAAAACATATCATTTCCAACCTGTTTGTGAACCACTGGGCATCCTAAGCCTGCAAATTTGCCTTGTTATGTTGAAATATGCTGCAAATGACTCAGAGGTTTCCCTGGAGGTTCAGATTAGATCCTCTCCCCACGCCAGCTTAAAGGGCCCAACTGTGACCACGGAGGTTCCTCTTCCAGAAATAGGTGTCTATAATAACAGCCTAGACAACATCTTCTGATCAGTCAAACCAACACAGAGAAAACATAGTTCTTGGCTGATTTATCATGAGTATCTCACCATGGCAAAGCGGTTTTTCAGACCCATTTGTGTAATTTTATGGAAGTACTTAAATTCTGAGTAGGAAAGATTTTGGCCAGGAAGCTCTGGACTCTTTCTCTATAGCTGCACTGGGAATTGCGTGTTATTTCTGATACTTATCGTATTGTTAAATCTTTTGTCTCCGATATTTTAAGTTGGAAATTATAAATGTGCTCTATACCCCAGGGTCTCTTATACTGCAACTTCTTTAAAGTTTCTAAAGATATATTTTTTTTAAAAAATCCTTCACTTTACAAAGCAGTTTGGGGGTCAGTTTTTATAAAAATGTGTGCTTTTATGTTGGATCGTTTAAAGACCATCTGTTAAACGAAACCAACCATAAGTGAAGTTGCAGTTATGTTTCCTATTAGTCTTGTATCTTTCCTATTAGTCATGTATGAGAAAATACAGAGGTAGCTAGCAAAACTCCAAACAAGAATGGGAAAAGCAGATGTTAAGACGATTTTACTTTGCTTTATTTTACAAGAAGGAATTATTAATAGAACAGAAAACACTAAGACTGCTTTTGCTAACCACTGTTGAAAATCACAGCAAAGAAGCCTTTCTGATTATTTATTGTATATGTTGCTGTTGACAACAGTGCTCTTTTGCTTACAGACAGTTGAAAAGAGGATTTTAAAAAGAGAAGAGTAAAGATGATGAAAATTGTGCCTAGAAGCTTGAAATGAACAGAGGAGAATAGTGTTGGAAATAGTTATGCACTTCCTGGCCTGGGAGGGCTCATGTATTATATAGTCAGACTGAGCTGTAAATGTGTGTCTTTTTTTTTTTTAACAAGAGGAGAAGTTTTCTCTATAGTGATTCTCAAACATATTATCTTCTTGAATTTTCTTTGCAGGCATAAGTAAAGCTTGCTGAGAAAAAAGAAATGGAAATTTGCTTTTGTGGAAATTTCACCCATAAACTATAAGTGTGAACACATCATATCCTGCATGGATTATTATTCATTTGTGCAATTGTGAGAGTAACAATTATTGTTGCTGCTTCACAGTCCCGGTGGAGTTTTAAAAACTCGTTTAAAAGGTGTAAGCAAGTGGCCATTGATGTCAAGAGTCAGTGTGGTATGGTGGTCAGAGTTTTGGTCTAGAACATGGGAGATCAAGGTTCAAATTCTGGCTTGGCTTTAAAGCCATGTACAGTCTCTCAGACTGCCCCACCTCAAAGAGTTGCCATGAGGGTGGAAAAGCGAGGAGAGGATGAGATTCATGGGAATTATGGGAAAAGTCAGGGATGAATGTAATATGACAAATAAATTAATAAACTTGCTTTCATTCCACTTCTTGCAGAAGTGAATCCTACAGTCTCTTTGCCCTACTCCACCCCAGATAATATTTTAATCTTGCCCACATTCAGTCTTTTTTCTTGGCATGCAAATAGGCTCTTAAATTATGGGTGTTGAGTTCATAGTACAGATTTGATGGTGGGGCTAAAGCGCACAGAAGGCAGGTCAGGAGAGAAGGAAAAATCCAAATGAATCAACAGAATGGCCTGGATGAAGTCTCTTCCCTTGATTTCATCCACTGTGTGCTTGTTTGCTTGTGTTCCAGAATGCGACATGATATAGAGAAAGGTGATCTTTACTGCCCTTTTTTGCTTATAGATGTGTATGTGTGTATATACATATATATTATGTTGAGGTATAAATGCATATGGTTTCTCCTGAAGATTACTTTATCAGTTTTCAGGGAAATGTCATCCTCCTCATCCATTTGCAGACTCTAGTGATTGTCATTTTAATTTCCCCTTGCTCTTATTGGAATTTAGAAAAGGTTAATTAGTTATCCACTGAGCATGGTGGAAGAAGATGTTAAAAATATAATATTTGGAAATGTCCTACTGGGGTATGAAGGTAACACCACAAGGGGGTAGTATGATTTCATCAGATTTGTCCTGATAAATTGGTTTATTAAGGCGAACTGATTATAGCCTGCAGAGTTAATTTTTATATGCTAAAGCACTACTGTGAGTTGGGGGCTTAAATAAAATGCGGCTTATTATTGCAAATTGGTGACAGGTAGCAAGGCCTGGAGAGGTTATCTGTAAATTATGTTATTTTAAATTCATTTTCTAAAGATTTAGCTGCATACTTGGACTAAGTTTTCATGAAACTATCCTAGAAACATCAGTCTTCACTTGTCCTGTTATCTTGAGCAAGAATGAGAAACTGCATTTTTTCTCCTGCCTGAGAGAAAATATTTACTTCTCAATGAAAAATCTGATATTTGCAATACTCATCTATCTATCTATCTATCTATCTATCTATCTATCTATCTATCTATC
>JAHTLZ010000335.1:1543841-1565734 GCA_023846285.1 Phrynocephalus versicolor
ATCTATCTATCTATCTATCTATCTATCTATCTATCTATCTATCTATCTATCTATCTATCTATCTATCTATCTATCTATCTATCTATCTTTATTAGATAGCCACATTGCATGAACTTTTACAGAAAGGTACCATGAATGAGTTACTTCTAACTTTTGGATCAAGCATCTAGTTCTTCTAGCCTGGCCACATGTGTTTTGTTTGACAAATGGAAACTAGAATAGCTTTGCATCGATATACCTTTGCACAAATTACAGGCACTTTGATAAGACCCCGTCTGCAAATTCCTGGCAGCAGCAGGAACTCTTGCAGCGGCTAATAATTTCTTGGTGAATACATCAACACGCTCCAAATTATGACTTTGGAATAATGTTTATTTTTTGAATGAGGCTTATGAAATGTTTTATGCTCAGACAAAGGCAAATTAAGTGGTTTTAGTGCAGTATAACTAACATTGGGTCATTGTGAAATTATCAAATTAGATGGATAATTAAATTTTCTTGTTAAGCAAGATATAATGCCCACAATGTTACAGTAATATAGTATGTATTGCACACTGCTAGTAGGAGGTAGTTCAGTGTGGCTGATGTCTAAATGACCTGCTTTAGAAGTTAGGTTATTCAGCACTGAATAGGGAGCAATAGCATTACTCACTTGAGTAATTTAAATATGCTTGAACAAAGCCTAGTTCTGTGGCTTTTCCTCACATTTACTGGAGATTACTCACAGAGCCAGTCTTTTTGTTTTAGGCCTACTTTGAGTGCAATTTACCTACTTGCAGAAATGGAGAATTATCAGGCAGCATTTGCACAAGAGGGGAATGTGTGCTTTCCAGTTAAATTTTTACACAAGACTTCCCAGCACTTCCTCTCAGATAATGTCCTAATGTGTATCACTGTGGTTTGGCAGGATGGCTTGCTTATAGGGGCTACAGCAATTCCTTCCTGTAAATGTCTTCAGATTTCTTAAATCTCTGCAGTCAAAGAAGCTAGTTTCCATGTCTTTCCCCCACATCTCCTGTAAACCTTGAAGGACATGGTTAGTCATATGTGGTGGTGTTTAGAAATAGTGGATGCTTCTGATGGTGTGATTTTTGGCCTGTAAAGGCTCGTGGTCATAATTTAAAAGATGTCACAAGACTTTTTTGGGTGTTTAAATAGTTGTTCCGTGTTTTGTGCTTCAAGCCTTCCAGTAATACAAATAGAAAAAGAGTATAAAAATATGTTATTTTTTTTCTAGTCTTCATCCCCCCCCCAATTTGACATAATAGAAGTAGCAAAGCAGTAATAATAATAAATAGCACATTGAAGTGTTCAAATGTTTCACACAAACTTACTCACTGCAGTCTTGAAAACCCAATTACCTCATGTCCAAACTCTTTTGAGCATTCTGTAGCCTCATTTTCTTCCAAATGGCCACCAGAGAATAGCAGGTAGGATAGATAGATTTTGGGATGATGTCTTAGGGACACCCTGACTTTCACTGGTATCAGGGCTGGAAGAAAAATCTCAGTGGAACCAGTGTCAGAGAAGTGTCAGTGTTATATATATGTCTGCATTGGTCTTCCTGCAAAAACCCAAATACACATGCTAGGTTTTTTTGGTTAGTTTTTACATGAGAGTATGCGTCTTGTGACATAACAAGGGTCTGTTTCCATGATGTTCAAAAGCCCTGCACTCCTGGTCCCAAGTTGTGGCCTGAAACCTCAGGGATTGGGCTTCCCTGGCAGCCCTTTGGGTTAAGGTGCAATTGGGCCCATTGTCCTTACCTGGGTGGGAAAAGCATTGGGCTTGATTTTGCTAGTTCTAGCTTCCCTCCTTCCTTTATTCCAATTTTTAAAAACATTTTATAATCACATCATACCTAGTTGGGCAGGTGTATGTGGCTGCAGATGTTAATATTCTTTTCAGTTTGACAATTTATGCTCCTTTTTCAACAATAGCATCATACTTATTCCCAAGTGGGCATTTGTATCACAGCAGTAGGGGCTAGCTCCCTTCTAGTACTTTAGTCGTGATGGTGCTGCATTTGAAGTGAGTATTACATGCAGAACGGCACACACTCAAAGCATTTACTATTACTGTATTATTATTTTCTCAAGGCTGGCAAACGGTTTTGTTTGTTCTAAACAGATCAGGGTGAGTTAAAGCCAACTGTAGACATAGGCTGAGTAGACCCACTGAAATTAATGGAACCTCTAAATCAACACTAATATAGGTCCAACTGATTTCTCTGAGTTTGCTGTTGTTGATGTCAAAACTGGATTTAAACCCCAGAAGTAGAAGAAGTTATGATCTATGGTGCAGGGAAACAACAATGTTGAATTGAATGCTTTACAACCTCAATAATAGAGATTGGAAAAGTTAGATTTTCTGTACAGTTCTGAGAGACTGGAAGTAATATGAAACCCTCCCCCCAGAGCTCTCAATAATGTGCACCAACATCTCTCATAACTGGCCCATAAGGCATGAGGTCTGGTGTGTGTGGCTTGACATTATCAACTTCCAATACTTTATAGAAGATCCACTAAAGGAATAAAAGGTACCCCTTCAAGGAGAGGGACTGAGCCCCTCACTGTCAACCCTTTGACATCTTGTATGTTTATGACTCATTTCTATTGGTTGAAGTGCCCTGTAATAAAAAATTACTTCCTGTAGAGACTTTCAGGATCAGGATTGGGTAATAACTTGTTTTGGGTAACTTTTCCAGCAAGGATCTCATGGGGAAGCTGTGAGAATAAGTGTAGCAACATGAAGCCACCACCAGTATGTGGGTGCAAGAACAGCAGAAGGAAAGAAAAGGAGCCAGATAGAATGGGGCATCTCTTTTGGTTTTCTGTAAATGAACACCATTAGATGACTGTCTTCAGGTTACTTCCTACTTGACCACTTCTCCGTGTACCTAGAAAATAGTTTGGTCTTTCTTTTTCTCTTTTTGCAAGGAGTGGCAAACCATAAAAGGTGTCTTCAGCCTGCTTTAACATTGTCTTTTTTAAATTATATAAGGTAATAATATTTTAAATAAATATTGTCCATATTTTATAGAGGATGGCTCTTTTGAGCACTTTCTAAATAAGCTAGGTGCTATGCATTGTTCCTTGTGAAGAATCAAACCATTGGTCCACTCAGCCCAGAACACTCAGTACCAGCGGTTCTTTTAAAGGTCTCAGTTATCTAAGATTCTTTTACAGTCCTGGAAAGAAAATCTTTTTAAATGGCCCCAAGCTTGGAAAATGTGTACTATTCCACACAGGAAAGGCCATCCTATGGGAGGACCAGATCCAGCCATGCTATTGCTACACTTCATGAAAGGACAAGTGAGCTTTTCTTTTAGAGGAAACACTTATTATCATTCATTCGAGATTAAGCCAGGGCACAGCTGGCTGCTGTATTAAAAAGTGAGAAAACAAATAAGAACAAGTGTTAATTCACAGGCACAAATCCTGTGTCAAGCTCAGCAGGAGAAACTGCTGCTTCCCTGCCAAGAGGGTCCGTCCCGCTGGGCCGCTGTTTCATCTTGCTTTATTGCTTCACTGTTTGGTCTCAAATGAATGCACAAGGCTTATTAGCATGTTATCACAGAGGATTTCTCTTGATTATTCATTGTTAAAATGAAATATTATTTGCTCCAAAGCAGCTTCTGTGAAATGAGTTAGGTGAAAACACAAGGCCTGACAGACTGTGAGGCTTCTTCTTTTGCAGATGTTCCAGCAGGGGTGTGTATGGGTGGGGTGGGATAGGTAGCGTCACAGAATCACAGAATCATAGAATCATTGAATTGAAAGGGGCCTATGAGGTCCAACACCTGCTCAAGGCAGGAATCCAGATCAAAGTAGGTCTGACAGAAAGTTGACCAATTTTCTCTTGAATACTTCCCCCATAGAGGAAGCTTTCTTGGTGGCTGTTGATTCTGGAAGATGGGTTTTAAAAATTTCCCTGCAATTCTACAAGGAAACACACACATAAATACACACACACACACACACACACACACAGAGAGAGAGAGAGAGAGAGAGCAGTAGATGATTACTCTTTCATAGGTTGTTCAGGGTTAGAGTGGGATTCTAAAAAGGCCTTGCAAATTAGACGTTATAAACTTTGGTTTTTGCAAGCTGAACTGCTGGAGAGAAATAATCACAGTAGAGGGGGGAAATGATTTTACGGTAGCTAAATTAGATCATTTCTTGTGAAATTCCTGGCACTTCCCCTGAAACATATAATGGAATAGGTTAAAAAGCACACAAGTTTGTGTTGCTCTATACTTCATGGTTCCAAAGGACAGTGCTGTTTGTCAGTCTTTGATGTGACCCCTCAAGCACTTCTGCACTTTTAAAGAAATTGGAGTGTGCAGCCAGTAGCTGCTCATTCTCTGAGATTTTCTGTGCCAAAACCTGTGACCTTGTGAAGCCCTAAAGGACCAGACTTTGCTGAAGCCCCAGGGATGTTTTGTGATTTTGCCAGGTATCCCTTTGTGTAACAATTGCAAAACTGGATGTGTGTGTGTCTGTGAAAGACAGCATAGATTTTCTGCCCCATTTTCTATTGTGTTCAACATGTGTGTGTGTGTGTGTGTGTGTTGTGTCGTTACAGTTGTGACCGACTCTTCGTGACTCCATATCCATTGAGTTTTCTTGGCAGGAATACTGGAGTGGCTTGCCAGTTCCTACTCCAGGCGCCTACAGCTCCTGGTATTCCCTGGAGTGTCTCCCATCCAAGTACTAGCCAGGGCCGACCCTGCTTAGCTTCCAAAATCAGGTGAGATCGGATGTGCTTAGGGCATCTAGGCAGCTTGTATTCAACATCAACATAGAGACTACCAAAATGAGCCCAACACACATCTAAACTTTTGGACTGAGCCAGTGAACCCTGGTGCTGTTTGGGCAGCGGGGAGAAGTTTAAAGCCATCTTGCATGATCAAATCAGGCTCTCACTTCTTCCACCATTAAGATTTGTCTCCTTGCTTGGAGACCAAGAGAACCATAGCAGTTTGCAGATACTTTGACCAGTGCCCTGAGACCTGGCAACCCTGTCCCACAAAGTGGATCATCAAATCTCCAGATGCACGAAACTTTACTAAGTTTTTAAGCCAACCACTTTTTAGATGTTGCCAGCTGAACAAATAACTGTTTGAAACAGCACCCCCCTTTTTTGGTGCTGTCCTGCAAATTCCTATCCTAAGACCTGCAGCTTCACTTGCAGCTAGATGAGCATGAAAGATACTCATGTATGAACTTGGTAATGGGATATATTAAATTACATCTTTTTCCATTGATGCCAATTTCCCTGTTACACATAACTCTTTGTCAGGCAGAAAGCTTGCTAAAGTCAGGTACCACCTGTAAATGTGGCTTAGACATTGCAGTGGGACTACTGTGAGATTTTTGTAAAAGTTTTCATTTCAGCTTTTCATCATACATTGACAGGCAGGGGAGCTGAGCAATTGTAATGACTCTGGATTCCAAAGGTTTTGCTGAGCCCTTTTTGTCCTTTGTAGTTGGTAAGACAATAAGTTTTAATTCCCAGGCACATCTCTTAAAGGTGTTGTACATGTCATTTTCATATCTTCTCAGATTCAACTGAGCATTAAAATAATTTAGTTGTAGTACTTATGTGGGATGGTCATCTACCTGTTTTATTATGCTGTGTGTCCCTTTGAGAGTGACATAAGACAGTTTATGAATGAAAATCTTTTTTTTTAAAAAAATCTTAAATGAGTATAGCAGATGTAAGAATGCAACAGATGTATAAGGAAAGATGAATCAAACATAATTCATTGCATTTGGAGGGGAAATAAGTTCCTCCTTTGGACCATTCTGTTTATGGCTCACTTTTTTTACCTTTTCCTTTTTTTGATACTTTTTCCTTATGACTTTTGATTTATTTTGCTGGACACATCTAAAGGCCTGAAGCTTTGCACTTTTGTATACCTGAGTCACAAAATGGAATTTTTATTTAAAGTGGGGATTTAGGAAAAAATATGTTTAATGCAACACAGTGGTGAAACGATACTGTGGCACTTTAAACTGACAGATCAATAAAATGCAGTAATGACTGTAAAATTACATTATGGAATCCTGGATTCATTTTTCTTTCTAGGACTTAAGATCAGAATTGCCTAGCCCAGATGGCGGCAATGGTGGGAGGGAGGAAGGGAGAGAGAGAGAGAGAGAGAGAGAGAGAGAGAGAGAGAGAGAGAAGGAGCATGCTCCAACCCTTAACTTTCAGTCTCTTAATTTTATCAGCTCAGACAGTTAAGGATTGGCTAATTCATCTCTTGACATAAGAGTACACCCCGGTTCATTTGATTATATATCTTCACTGGTGTATTTTGCAGGAATTGGCAGAGTTAGCAGGACACGAATTAAGAAGGTTATGGAATAAGAAAAAGCATTTCTTAATGCTTAATTTTCCAAAGGGCTTGAGAACCCTTTTTGGACATGCCTGTAAATGGGAAATGTAGAGGTTGTGGTAGAAAAGACTGTAATATTTTCTGTTATCAGGATAAGATAAACATTTTGTGTTTTAATGTATTCTTGAAGGCTTTCACAGCTGGGATCTGATAGCTATTGTGAGTTTTTTGGGCTGTTTGGCTGTGTTCTGGAAGTTTTTCTTCCTGATGTTTCACCAGTCTCTGTGGCCGCCGCTGGCATCTTCAGAGGGCAAGGAGCTCAGGGAACTAGGAGCACAGAGAGAACTCCTGGTTTCCTTAGCTCCTTGCCCTCTGAAGATGCTGGCCACAGAGTCTGGTGAAACCTCAGGAAGAAAAACTTCCAGAACACAGCCAAACAGCCCCAAAAGGTCACAACAGCTATTTTGTGTTTTCTTGCAATATTGAAACCTAAATCCAAAACCAAAAAGCAACCTGCCCATTCCAGCATTTCTTCTTATTGAAGGGGCACACCTGGTAAAGACCATCTCTAGGTGTTTGAACTGCATCAAGCTGTTCCCACAGAAAAAGTGTGGCTGAATGGTGGCCACTCTCAGACAGAACCACGCAATGTGGGGATGACAACAGTGGGAACAAAACCTCAGCCATTGAAATGGTTTTGTACTGTTGCTACGCTCCAGCAACTGGTGAGTTTTAACCTTTGAAGTGTTAGTACAGGCATATATGCCTTGCAACAAAAGAGTTTTCAGGCAAAATGAAGACTAATGGTGTTTTGTACACTGCAGTCTGTTTCATGTGCATCTGATGATATGGGTTGTAGGCCAGGAAAGCTAATGTTAAATAAAACTTGTTAGTCTTTCCAGTGCAACAGAACTCTTTGTGGTTTTTTTTCTGGAACAGACTAAACACTGTTAGCCTCCTAGAAGTATTTATATTTATTTTTCAGGGTGTAGTGTTGCTTTTATCCAAAAACTGCAAGTCGCTTCTGGTTTAAGCTATCTGCAGATTTTTTTTTTTTCAAGGAATCAGATAATGGGAATTTCAGCTGGGAAACCTTTGAAAAAGTACATTTAACATTTTGGAAGTTGTGGAGTAATTTAGGGCCTTTTAAAGCATAAAACACAATGCATTAGAAAGACTCAATTTTTGTTTAAGCCTGATGGTGCTTCCTGCCTTTCTCTCCTCCCTCCCCCATACAGCACGAGATTAAAAAGTATGCACAGAAGCAAATGATTGCTTCACTGCTCTGTGACAAGCTGTGCCTCTCTAGTGGATGTCATGCGTTGTGCTGTGATGAACTGGGGTCGAACCACGGGAGTGCCCCCTCCAAAATGTGTTGCAAAAATGATGTTTATATGGAACTATCCACTGCTTTAGACCTAATCTCCTTGCATAGAGCTGGTGATAGGCATGACAAAGGGATGTGAGAACAAGAAGGAAGCACTCAGAGAAAGAATGTCACGTCACCCCAAAATGCCAATCTCACGGCCCTGTAACTGATGGGAACTAATACACCTCTCTGGGCAGAAAGTCTGTGTTTGCTGTTCCGGCATTCAAACCTTTTGGGCCACCCACCATTTTTGCTCTCAAGGTACCTCAGACAAGAAACAAACAAGCCATTCATAATCCTGCCTTGTAAGCACCAGAACAATTTGCAGCTTTAGGGAAGATTTATGGCAAATCCCGATTGTTTTGCTCATAATTGCAGCTGCTGATGGCCCTGGTGTTATGGAAAAGAACCACAAAAATGGTACAATATCCTTTGTTTTTCACTCAGATCTTATGCATTTTTGATGCTTAGTCCTCACCGTTACCACTTTAACTTCCCCACAAATGTAAAAATAAATAAATAAATAAATATTAAAAAAATGATAAAGTGACCACCTGTTCAGAGACTTAAATGTTCCCTTTTGTAGCCCTCTCCAAGTGAATGCTGCTAGGTTCTTATTCACTCCCCAATCTCAGAAATATTACTTTTTCCAAACGGTAACTCCCATATCTTGATATTTTGGGAGGTGTAGTAAAAAAAATAGACAACAAACAAACAAACAAGCCCTCCCTTCCCTTGTCAACATGCTTAGCTTTGTTTGAATGAGTGGAAACACACCCAACTTCCCAGCTTCCCAGCACTGAGTCCTTTTGCTCACATGGCATCAGGAAAAGGATTGCCATTGGTCTTTCTTTACACATCTCCATTTATATTAATAATGATTCTAGCTCCTTTAACAAAATGGTAACGGGTGGGGGTGTCACATCAACTTGTAAATTTACAGAAGTGGGCTTGGTTGTGCTGAACCATTTGGTGGGTTTCTTCATACTTATATTTTAAGTAAACAAATTATAAATATAAAATAGCAATAAAATATTTTAATGAAAAGGATTCTATCAGACTAACAAGTTTTGCTTGGCACAAGCTTTTCTTGATCATAGTACGCTTTGTCTGAATTCTCAAATGAAGTGGATTGTGAACTATCAAGATTTGTGTTCAATAAAACTTGTTTTGAACCAGCCCCTTGGGGGAATAAAAATAGTGGGCTTATCTTAACCAATGCTTGGAAAAGTTAGTTTTGTACACCACAGCTGTAAGAAGGCTGCAACCTGCATTGTGAGTTGAAGTCCTCAAAAGTAACTTTCCTCGAATCTGATCTAAATGACAAATTGTCCACATGCAGGACAAATGGATGATGATCCTCAGTTATCCTGTGTGTCTTCCTATCTCTCTGACTCACGTGCTTTAATAATAAATAAATAGAGCATGTATATTTTGTTTGCATACATTTACAATCTGTGTTTCATCATGTGTTATTATATATTGCTTTTGCCATGATCCTTTAAACCAGAGAGGTTATGAGCAGCTTTCTGTGAAGTTTAAAAGAAACTTGATCTTTCATCTATGCAACAGCAGGGTGCCTTTTCTATAGGGTCACCCCAAAGAGGTGGAGTAGAGGGAGAGGGAATGAGAAGTGATTGCCTCTCAGAACAACAGGACCCCTTCACCTTAGAAAAATAAAATGTAAACAGAACACAGAACATTAGGCCCAGTTATTTCACCAAAGATCAATTTCCTTCTTTTGAAGAAAAAAAAATCTTCATTTCAAGAAGTTTATTGCAGGGCCTAATTAAGGAAATGCCCATTGAAGGACCACAAAGGTGAGAACAGACTTTGCTGTGGGATTCTAAATCTGACTGTGTTAGTGGTATCAGCCCTATAATTATAGATTTGGAAAGGATACCCATTTTCTTCTGTCAAACTCACTTTTTGGTGTAACATTTGCCTCTGGGGTCTATCTTGGGGTCTATCTAGTCTGGTACTGTGACTTCCAGCTGTGGCTCTTCAGGGTTTCAGACAGAATGCTTTCTGAGCCCTAAACAGAGACAATGGGGAATAATAATCTTAGAACGGCTGCGTTGGGATTATTGAGTCCAGCCCTTATCAAGGAGACACAGTGGGGAATTGAACCTCCAGCCTCTGGCTTTGTAGTCAGACACCTAAAGCTCTGAGCTATCTATGCAGCGACTTTATAATCCACTGTCCGGCACCCGCTTGGTGCATGCACAGTTTGCTTGTACTGTATTTGTGTTACAGAGAGGCACTGTGAGTGAGAGAGTGAGTGAGTGAAAAGTGATATTGTGGGAGGCATTGGAGAGGTGAACTCTATGACCAGAAACAAAGCCAATTGTGCTGTTAGAAGAGACCCAGGGAAGCAAGAATCTTGTTTGAATTAAAAGCGTGTCTGCTAAGTAAAGGAGCCCAGGAGGGACAGAAGAGGGCAAAGCTTCCAGCAGGCCATACTGTCCTCACTGGAAAGCATATTTATATCTTCCAGACTAGTAATTAATCACTCCATAGGACTTTTAGCGATGTGCATTCACAGAAGATCTTATTGTGCTGCCCGGAACCACAAAGCCTGGGCACAATTAAGACACTGATTTAATTTATTACACAGAGGCACAGAGCAGGGATGTTTTAAGTGATGTTGACAGGCCAGAATTTCAAAACCACCTATTTTTAAAATAAAAAACAAATGCTTCTAACCCTTTCTCCTCCCACCCCCACTCCAAATTACACTGCATTAATAACAGGTTTGTTATAAGTTTCTTGGAAGTGACATAAACCTCTAGACAACCATGAAGCCTCAAAAGTTCCCTCTCTTTTATTAAGTGTTCTGTGTTCATTAGGAGGGATAAACGTTGAAGTAATCAATGTACAAAAATTGCAATTAAAATAAGAAAAGGAAATGAAAAAATACCAGTGCATGAACTGGACAGCATGTTTCTTTTGTGATAGGACAGGGGCTTTGGAAACAGAGTAGTTATTTGTTATTAACTTTTTAAATTAGTTTGATTTTGATTTGTTCTTGCCCAGTGCCAGCTCAGAACAGTCTTTTCAAACGGGAAGCTAATCCACAAAGTGTTCATCTTAAGGCCTTTTCTCCTACGTGAGCCATCTTTAGTTACATGTCAGGCAGGCAGCACCCCCAGAATAGAAAAATATGGGAGCTGTAGTGCAAGAAATTTGAAAACCCTATTCTGGTTTATCATGGAAGATTGGCTAGATGTTCAAGTCAAGGAATCTGCAGTTAAACTATGGGCGTGATCCATGGGGAGATAGATTGTTATTTGGAATGTATATGAAACAGTCTGTTGCCAACGATTTCCTGGTGATCCTCATGATGCAGTGGTTAAACTGCTGTATTACAGCTGTAATTGTGCTTACAACCTGGGGTTCAATTCCAGGTAGCCAGCTCAAAGTCCACTCAGACTTCCATCCTTCTGAGGTTGGTAAAATGACTGTCCAGCTTGCTGCTGGGGGGTGGGGGCAATGTGTAGCCACATAATTATTTGTAAAATGCCCAGCAAGTGCTTTAAATGTTAAGGGGTGGTTTATAAGTAGCACACTTTGATTTTTGTTTTGAAGACATACGGAGAACTGTGCTCTGGCCTGACCTCTTTCAGGGAGATGGCTACCTTCAAAGGGACCCTTTCTGGAGCAATCAGATGTATACCTTTCGGGTTGCCTGGTCACACCCTCTGAACTGTAATAGAAAAGAGAAGCAGGCACTCCTATCCAGAGGTTGTGGCAATGCACTCAATGCATTTTTTAAAAAGCAACTGATAGCCATTATTCATCACAGGGTTTGAAAAGTAACATTCTGTTGTAAGTTGTCAATTTGTCGAAAAGTACATGCATGTTGTTGAAAAGCACATGTAAAGCACATGCATTACACGAGCTGCTTGCTTCTTTCTATTTTTTTAATGGATTGAGAAGAGCAAGGAATAAACCTTGAACATATGCTGTTAAAAGACCCCTAAAATGCATTTTAGAGTTAGAGGCATTTTGAGTGCTATTTAAATACAGTATAGATTTGGAGAGTTATTAGAAAAATATTACTTTGTATGCCAATGGATACATTTTGATACTGATCATTACACTATTTTAAAAATGTAACTGAATTAATACAATCCCTGCAACAAAAGTAACTAATTGCAGGTATCTATATGTTACTTGTCGTTTGTCACTTCCAATCTCTTGGCAGCCACAGGGTCTTGGCTGCTTCCTGTCTTACTCTGGACTGGCAGGGAGATAGTCCAGGCCAAATGTTTACAATTGGGAGCTAAGTTGCTCAATCTGTTTCTCCCCAGGCAGGAGTCATTGGAATTCTTGATGATATTGAAAAATTCCAGAGTGCTGAAAAAGAAGAGAATGAGGAAAAAGCATTTGTGATGCTCTTGTGGTAAAAAGGCAACCTAAGGCCTTGGAAGGGATTATTGTCTAGAGCAGGAGTCACAAGCACTTTGTTTCCCTGCTCTTTAAAGGCTTCAGGATAAACAACAAAAAGAAAGCAATTTTTTAATAAAAAAAAACTAGCATTTTAATTGATTTTTGGAGAGCAGATTTGCCTGGAATGAACATACACCCCACTAGCAACATTTAAACAAACGTTTAGCTTTGCAGCGTCAAGGGGGTCCTTTTGCTATTTGCGGCTTGACCAGATAGAATGCCCAAAAATGAACTCGAAACCACAAACAGATTTTCAAACCCGTCCCAGGACATGTTAAACTTTCCGATGATTTACAAGTTCTCTGGAGGGAATGCTTTGCAATGCAAGACTCCATTCCTCCTTGGGTTTAACAAGGCATTTGTTATAAATGTTTCTGTATTTTATAAAGCAAGTATTATGCCATCGACCGAGACCAAATGGCACAATCTGTAAATAGAGAGGTTTTTATTATGGGGCTGATGTCATAGGTCAGGAGGGCAAGATACACCTGCTTGTTTGGTGCATAGCAAGAACCCAGCCTGTTGACATCTTTTTAGATTTATCCACAGGCTGGAAATTATATATGGCAATCAATGTGGTTTTCCTTTTGGATTTTTTTTTTTACTTAATGAGTTGTTAATTCAGACCAGTAGTCATCTGTGATGCAAAGTGTAATTCTGATTCTTTTCATCACAGTTTAAATTTTATTATTCTTGAAGATTCCACCCCCCCCACACACCTTTTAAACTTTTAGATAGGAGTGACTTCTTCTCAGGGCTTCTGCTTTTTTAAAAAATTAACTAAGCCCCTCAAACAGAAGAGGCACAACTGTGGTTGTCTTTTCAGGAAACCTCTTCTGCGCCAAAGCACTGATAATTAAAAGCAAAACTGTCATCCCTCCCTGCTGGAAATGGCCAAGGGTAGCTCTCACAAGTAACAGTAGCAAATGGAACATAGGCAGTCCATGTCTCAGTTATCCAAATGCCTTTTGGAGAAGTTCAAGTTTTTTAGCAGTCTGAGAAGCAGGTAAGGATTCAGGAGACTGACATGGAGCTTACCAAAGTTCCCTATCTGCTTATCTGGGGATTCTGGGACTTGGAGTCCAAAAATCTGAACCTTTCCAGGCTTTGCACAAATATTCTCTGCCTTTGCACAGGCGGAATCTACAGTGGACACTAGCAGTGGATAAATCAAAGCCAGAGAAAAAGGGTGTGCGTATTGGACATCAAAGGTGACCATAAATATGAGAGAAACCAGAGATAAAAAGGGGCTGTACAGCTAAAGCAGTCCATGGAGACGTTGCATATTTATGGAGAGGTCTGCTGGACTAAGGGGCATTTACAAATGGGTTCAAGAGGATAATGTGTATTGAAATATGAATCCAGGGGGATGGTATGCATTCAAAAACCTATCTACTGTATGGAGTATAATAATCCCAGTATTTCATAAACTCCTAGGAAAGTATTAAATACAAATAAATTTCAAATGTCTGTGGCCTCATTGCAAATCATCTTGGAGAAGGGAAGTGGGGGTGGTGGTTAGAGTCCTCAATGTGGAAACCATATTGCATTAAACAATGCCAGACAACAAAATTATAATTGTATAAAAAGCAAATGTCAGCTCCAGTTATTGCAGCGGCTGTGTTGTTTCTAATAACAATTTGGCATTTTATTTAGTCTGCAACAATCTACAATTTAAATTTAAAATAAAGATTTTTCTTTGCTTTCCCTCTGAGGTTGAGTGCCAAGCAAAGCAGAGTGGAGCAGAACATCTGTTGGCGATTAAAACAGGCCCTGAATACAAAGTAAACATGGATTTTATCCATAGTCAACAGCATTTACAAATGTAAAGGGAGGAAGCTACCGAGTTTTTGAAGAATGGGCTGCGAGAGAGGAAATATAAGTATGGAATAGCAGATGCTGATAATTAGTTCCATCTTGGAAAAGGCTTCGATTAAGAAACAGAGAAGATGGGATCTAGGGCTAGTTTGCTGTTTCATTACAGCAGCTCATGGAGGTTCCCAGGTCTGCTCCCATCCTCATGTGCTCTTAGGAAAGGAAGCAAAGTTGGGGGCACATTAGCCTGCCCCAGACTATATATTTGTTACCAAAGATAGAGGAGTTGTCCTAGCAGATCATGCAAAAGATTCACCTGAGGCGTCACTCATTCCCTTATTTTTGGGCATAGCTCATAGAATGTACAACTTGGCATGGAGAAGTTTATCTGTATTCCTAAAATGAGGTTACCAGATACCTGCCCAGCAGTTCTGAAGCAGGCCAGCATGGAGAAATGTACCTTCTAGAATCTCATCAAGAGGATGCCTGTTAATAAGCAAAGTTCATATTAAAAGGAGAGTCAAGGTCTGGTCCTTCCCTCATCAATGTTCTTAGTTTCATAATCCTCTGCTATGTTCCTTGTATGTTTTATCTTTTGTTCTTTCTTTCTTCTTCTGGTAGACTGAAATCTTCCCTAATTTTCTCTTACGCTTCTTGATTTTGGCCTACTGTTATCTTTTTGGGCTCTGAAAGACCATAGTGTAATTCTTGATCTTTAAGTACAGCCTGCACATGTTGTCCTCCAACTGCTAGCAATTATTTCCTCCTTTCTCATTATCAGGTTGGATCCAGCTTTCTTAATTCTTCTCTCCACTTAGATATTTGCACCTTCCATTTGCATGTTGAGTTTGAATTCCAAATTAAGTTAGTATTTCAAAGGCAGGGTTGCTAAATTTCATCTGGGTTGGTGCCAGAACTTCAAATATTTTGTTTAATGCAAACTCATAAATCAGTTCCTGCTTTTCTTAAAAGATCTGTGAAGCTGGTCGGAAACCTGGATTTAGTTTTCCATTTCCAAAAATGGAATGAAGGATGTGTAGTGAAATTATGTAGCTGAAACCTAGTGGTGGATATTGAATGAAACGTAGGCTGGGCAGAACTTGATTCCACTTGTGAAGCTTACTGGTGGCTTTCCTCCAGTCACACACTCTCATTCTGACCTAGGATCTGCAAAAGTGTGTGTGTGTGTGTGTGTTTTATTTTTGTTGTTGTTTATACCAGCTTCCAGAATTCCAAGCTACCATAACTGTCTGTGATCCTAAAAGTTGGTTAGTTGTGTCACATCATGGCTGTTTTGGCTTGCGAGGAGCCTTTCCAGGGTTTTCTGACTTAGTGGTTTACCCTTCTCTTTTTCTGGGGGTGCCCTGGCACTGAGCAGCTTGCTCAAGGCCACACAGGCTGGATGTTTTCCTGGGATGCACAATAAAGAAATTGAACTCCTAACCTCTGGCTCCACAGCCAGATACCTAATTTACTATGCTATCCAGCCAATATGCAGGATCCTGGACATTAGCACTTAAAAGGAGAGCCCTTCAGAGTACTGTCCTGATCTTTCTCACAGGATTTTGTCACATGGATAAAACTGTATTGTGTCCTGAACTTTATACAACAAAGTGAGATGAGACAGAAATATAAAAAAATCAATTTTTAAAGGGTTCTGTAGGCAAGTTTTCCTTTAGTTCTAGTAGAAGCAACAATTCCACTGCCTTTTAAAGACTGCCATTTAGTTAATAGACATGCATAAGTTGTACTATCACCACTGTTCTTATAATAAAAACATTTGGTCAAGCACCTGGTTGTGAAATGAAACATTTGAAAGTTGAATGAAGAAAGACATGAACCCAAGCATTGCATTTGTTAGAAGAACAGTTGGTTTATTTGGAGAAAGAGAAGGCAGGGCATATAATAGGTCTGCCGATTTTTAAACATGTTAGCTCACCTGGAAGGTCTTTGGATTCTGGCTTTGGAAAAACACATTCAGAGCTCTTGAAAGAGAGAGATGAATAGGCTGAGGACATTCAGGTGATGGTCTTATGCACTCTGGCAAAAGACCTGAGATGGTTCACTGAGGGGCTGAAGGTGAAAGAAGAGTCTTCTGCTGCTGTTGATCCTGCACAAGGCCTGCTGGTCAAAGGGGCAGGACTTTCCAAGCAGCTGGAACTATGATATCATTTGCCATCATCTCCTTCTCAGATTTCCTAGTTTCCTCTAAACTGAGCTGCAATTCTTACAATAGTTGGATGAGAAAAGGATTTTCCCAAAAACAGTGCATTGTCCAAGCTACCCCCTGTGTTAAGAAAAGTTTTTGAGGGTTGTTTGGTTTTGGATGAGTAATTAAGAGCTATTAGCTTAACAAAACACCGGCATTTGTTTTTTGGAATGGCTCCAACTGACTAATTTTTTGGATTTTTCTTATGGGGGTGGGTGGCAGCAATGAGAATGGTCATTCTTTCACTTATAGATTTACCACAGTGCCACTCCATTTGGGTAGGCAGACAAGCATGCAAGCAAAGAATCATATAAACATGGAAGACTGACACAGATCATGTGCTCCAGAAGCATTTACACGCATGCTCACACTATCATGGGTCCCTGGCTCCAATTATGCTGGTGGCTGCTGCTGCTGCTGCTGCTGCTACTACTACTGCTGCTACTGAATATCTCTGTTTATTATACAATATCTTAAAGCAACACATTTAATAGGCTGCACATGCTTTGGGAAATCCTGGAGGCTTCATAGACTGATACACTGTCACAGTGCTGCATATGTGTCAGTCTTTCAGCCTGGCGGACCAGGTGCGTTGGAGTCATTTCCTTGGAAGTTGCAAATAACTGTACAGAACACAGCCTAGCCAAGGCCCAAAGCTATCCAATGGGAGCCAGGCTTTAATATATGAGTACCACCAGGGCAATGAGGAGGGCTCAAGAAGGCCAGGCTTTGTGCATGCCAGATGTCTTGCTCCAGATCCTGGATTGGGGTGGCCAGATGTAGAGATTTACTTTTGCATCCTCATTGTTTATGACAGATCAAGTCAAACAGAAAGTTCCTCATAAGCAACCTCTGTTTTTCCAGCTGTCCAGCTTGTTTGCTCCAGCAGACACTTTTCTGTGAATAGTTTGACCACATTGATCACATGGGTGAGGAGACTGTACAGCATCTGTGCTTGAGATTCCCCCCTAACATCCCTCTGGTGTTGCTGGGGGAGGGTGGAATAGAGGGAAGGGTCAGATCCTCTATCCTCACAGAAGAGGAAGTTGTTAACTCTGCTATTCCAGACAGAGTGTCCTGCCAAATGGTAGAGGGGGGAATGTGAAATACCAAATATTTAAAACCAATCTCCTCTCTACTGAACAATTAAAGCCCAGGAGGTGAAAACTGCAAAGGAGTCTTTGGAGTATGGTGTCCGGAGTGTGGGGGAGTGTTTGAATGAAGCAAACCTACACAGTTACAAGGAGATGCAAATTATCTGAGCAGATGCAAGATTACCTCACAACTTCTTTCTCTTGTATCCAGAACTGGTGTACATTTGGATTAAGACCGAAGTAGATTTGTGAGGTTCAAATATCCACTCAGCAATCAAGGAGATTCATATGGTGGAGAATTTCCCTTGCCTCAGGGTCCAGCCTTGAGGCAGTCCTTCATGAGGAGACAGATTTTCTTAAGTGCTGAGAACATTCTGCTTGTCACAGCAGGAAGGTTTCCTCACTTTCCATTGCTTACAGTTCAGATGGCTCTGTTTTGTGCTTGGTCATTGGGAGATACTTTGTGTGCCAGTCTGGTTGCTCAGTCATGAAGGGCTGCCAGAATCACAACGTCTGGAACACTAACAAGTCTTGGTTTCTAATGAGCAACTATCTGTAATGTGTAGTTTAGTCTTCACATGCTCGGGTTTGAATGACATTAAAGAGGGATCATGACTTAAATGAACTAAAATGGGAAAAAGAAGGACAGGTTTGTTAAAATCCTTCTATCTTTAAACCTATAACCTGAATGCTGAGTAGTCTCTAGCTGGAAACTTGTAGTTTTTCTTCCTGTGGTTTCTGGATCTTCCATTCCAGCCACTTGCTTATTTAGCTTCCCCCTCCCCCGCTCCCATTTCAGTACCTTTTGCTATGTGCACAAATGCAGCTTTGTCCACCTTTCCTGGTTTTAGGCTCCATTTATCCAAGTCCGCTGTAGTTTTCCAGTTTGTTTTCTTTCTACTGGTGTCCAATGAATTCTTTGTTCCACTGCACCTCTGCATGCAGGTGGGATACAACAGCAGTAGCATCAGGCTGCTGTAGCATTCTCTCTGTCCAGGAAGGGGGAAAAAACTCTTTGTCTTAGGGATAGAGATTGTTGGACAGAGAGGTGAGAGAGGAGGTTTTGTTTGTTTTCACAGAAGCACTTCTTGGAGACAGAAATGTCAGAAATTTTTATCTGGGTGGAATGATAAAAGGAAAGAGAGTCCTGTGGCATGATGAGGTCAGTCAGTGACTGTGAACTGCTGAAATATCAAGGGCAGCCCTGAAGAATCAGAGTCTCCTCCCCCCACCCTCCAGTCTGGACAATACACTTCAAGAAGGATTCCAGCAAGCTGGAGCATGTGCAGAAGAGAACAACCAAGATGGTCAGGGGATTGGAAATCAAGCCCTAGGAAGAAAGGCTGAAAGAACTGGGCATGTTTAGCCTTGAAAAAAGAAGACTGAGGGGAGATATGGTAGCACTTTTCAAACACGTGAAGGACTATCATACATAGGAGCTGCAGGATCTATTCTTGATGACCCCAGATTGCTGTACATGTAATAATGGGCTATAGGAAGACTTATATAAGGTTAATATCAGGAAAAAACTTCATCTGTTACAGCAGAATGACAATGGAACCAATGATCTCAGGAGGTGGTGAGCATGGGCTGGAGGTGTTTCTTGGGCGACCATCTGCCAGGTCTGCTTTGATTTGGACTTTTGCCTTGAGCATGGGGTTGGACTTCATGACCTTATGAGTCCCTTCAAACCCCGTTGTTCTATGACTCTATGATTAATGGAAGTCTTGGGCCTAGGCCAGCTATGATAGTTGCTAGGAGCAAACCAGGCTTGAACTCTAACTGAAATAGGTCACAGGAAACCAGTTTCCTCCAAGATTGCACAGCAGTGATCAGCAGCCCCTCACTCAAGAATCAAGGCAAGGATGGGGAAATGGACCACTGTCCCGAAGTTATTAGAAATTTCCAGGTCTACGGAGGGTTTCTTTATGAGTGGTTTTACTCTTGTCTCTTTGAGGCATCTGGCTGCTCCTTCCTTACCCATCTGAATGAGAGAGGAGGGGCATGGATCCAGTACATCAGTCATTGTATGAATCAGAACCACCTTGGTCTTCTTACATAGGGTTACCAAGTCAACAACATCCAATTTCTTCAGATTTTTAGGGCAAAAACTTGAGTTTTGAATCATTGTGACATCACAGTGGTAGGGCAGGCATGAGTTGAGATGCAGGTGAGAACAGTTACTGGGCCAACTGGATATGGAAACAGGTGCCATGGGAACTGGATCAATTGACTTAAAATCTGAGTAAAGCCTGGCTAGTCATGTAATATGCCAACATGAAACAACAGCAAAGTTTTTGGCAGCCATGCAGATGGCACCATATGCCCAGCAGCTGCTGCAGCCATGGTTGCCATTCTGGCTAGTCATTCTTTCTCCTTCTACAAGGCAACCTGTCCCGAGATTCCTCTGTGTGCCCAGGAAGCCAGTGGAAGACTTCTGTTTCCTGAGGCTTCAACCAGTGTCCTAAGACCAGACAGCTTTCCTTTTTTGATACCAAATGGCACTGTCTGTCATGTTTCATTGGCTTGATGGAGTTTCCCCCTGCTGACAGTCTTGAAAGAGGGCTTAGCCTTCTGAACATCGTCTGAAATGATCAAACATGGAGGAGGTCTGGTTTCTCCTTCCTGCTGGCTTTCCAGCAACATTGTTCAGGATTAATATTCTATAAAGAAAGCCTCGTGTAAAAACGCACACATGCGTGCACTTCATTCTGCAGTCATTATTACATTCTTTTCCTGTGCTCCAGTGCTGCTACTTTGATCTCAATTCCTGCCGTTCTCTGGCGGCTGCTTGTAAGATCCAGGGATAATGTGCTCTTTCTGCTATTCCTGCAGGGAACATAAACCCCACATTAGTTCCGTATTAGTACCTGACTTGGAGATGCGAAAAAGCACCAGAAAAAAAGGTTAACTAGAGTCAAGTACACGTAAGAGAGCTACAATTATTAGTGTTCAGGGATTTTTTTTTCTGGGGAGAATCATTTCTGCATTTAGAATTTATTAGTGTGTCTGTTTTTGGCTGCATTTTGCATTTTAATAAAGCAGTAGCAGCTATGTGAAGGTTGCTACTGTGGGTTGTGCCAGAGACCAGACAAGACCATGTGTATCTGGGAAGGCCATAAGCAGCTTTTTCTTGCTTCCACAGCTTCAAGGCCTTAGTAGCTGGACTCAAGTCAAAGCGAGGAGTCTCCAAGAAGCAGAATAAGGCCGCTCCCTTATTCATCTTGGCATTGGATGGTCTAGGCCACTGCTCTCTGCACTGCTTAGCATCAGGAAGGTGACATGCTTTCTCTGTGTAAAACTAGCTGGCATCCTGGATTTGCAGTTAGATGTTCAAATGCTATCTTCCAAAGATGAGGGCTTCCCCCCTAAACCATTTGCATCTGCACTGAACTTGAACATGGAGGGTGTGATGCCAGTCTCCCAATGAACAATGGCCAACCTGAAGCAAGTTAATTTTCAGCTTCCGCAGCTGAGAAATCTCCTACTATGATAAAGAAATGAGTTTGGCCTTTTCTGGAGCTTCCCTTTTAAGGAAGGGCTCACCAAAAGGCTTGATTCAAACCCGTCCAAGTGATTTCTCCAAGCTCTATGAAGCTGAAAGCCTTTTGCTGGACCACTGACTTTGTTTAGGTGAAACCTTTATTGAAACACTAAACAAGTACACAAATTGTAGCATTTGTAGGTAAATCTCAGTTCCTCGGGTCATGCATCATTCTTTTAGGGATACTGCAGAAGAAATTGTCCCCTAAATTAATGACAGATGTCCCTAACAAGTTGCTTATATGGGATGAATCCAGATTCAGGTTGCAAAATCAGCTGGGAGGCGTGCTCTCAAGCATCCTCCCTTGGAAGCATGATGGGAATGTTCCATCCCATGGACCAAACAGAGGATTCGCTAATTACTCTACAGAGTCCAAATATGAGGACATATTAACAGTTGTGGAGCTGGTCTTTTGTAATGTTAACAGACCAAATCATTATTCACTACTTTGCATCACAGCAGGGATAGCTTGCCAATCAATTTCTCTCCCAGGTTCTGTGAAGATTTAGAGGAAACTGAGAAGCCTGAGGGAGGCGGGAGCAAGTCCTGCAGTTTCAATCCTGAAAGCCCTTGTTCACCATGCCACTGGGTCTGAGTGGCAACAAAACCAGCAAAACCAGCACAAACCCTCTCCGTATAGTGTCTGGAATACTTAAGTACCTCATGCTTCCCTCAAACACCTGGATGACCATATGTTACACCATGTGGATTTTGCCCCCTTAGGAAGCGGGTAAACTAAAGGTATTTTGGCAGCCTGCCCATCCACCCGTTTTTGCAAACAGGAGCCTAGCAGGCAGGCCACAGCTGCCAATCGAACCCCATGCTGTGTGCAACTGCTCTTTGTTTTTACAATGGTTCTCCAAAATATATGAAAACCATATGGATATGCAGGCTTTCTTGGCTTAAGATCTTACATTTTATTATCATTAGGTGTTTAATTAGTTTGAATGCAACAGGAGAAAATGTGTACCACATAAAACAGCAATGGAGTAAAAAGAGGGCAAAGAAAGAAAGAAAGAAAGAAAGAAAGAAAGAAAGAAAGAAAGAAAGAAAGAAAGAAAGAA
>JAHTLZ010000335.1:1565744-1588839 GCA_023846285.1 Phrynocephalus versicolor
GAAAGAAAGAAAGAAAGAAAGAAAGAAAGAAAGAAAGAAAGAAAGAAGCTTTGCCTTTGCTGTCAGCGAAATAAATTGATAGTTATGTGATTGTGGGGTAAAAAAGAGCCAGATTATGGTCCTGCTGGGTGCAGAGCAGAATCCAAGAGCATTCTGTGTAAAACCAAAGGAATAAAGAAGGTATTGCAGGTAAATCTCAGTTCCTCAGGTCTGCATGCATAGATCTTCGGCACCCAGTGACCTCTGAACAAAACAAGCTGCTCTTTAGCAGAGGGGGGGGGGGAGAAAAGGTCTCACTGGTCCCCATGTTGATATTGTTTCATCAGAATCGGAGGGCCAGATGCCTAACTTACTAACCTAGCTAGCCAACTATCTGTTGGGTCCACTAAAATGTTAGTGTTCTCTGGAATATTATGGCACAAAATCGAGGGAAGGGGGAAAACAGCACACTTTTGAAAATCTGGCTTGGTGGGTCAGCCTTTATGCATTTCTCTTTAGCTGCAAGTTGTTCTGTGCAGGCTCAGTGGAAAGAAGAAGCACTAATACGACATTTTATAACTGCATTGGCTGTTGGGGTGCACAATCAATGGTTTTGCTTCATCTTTTTTGGACCTTGTACTGTAAATTCCTGATTTGTAGAATTGAGGAAAATTCCTGTTAGGGTAGTCTGGAGAAAGAGATAATCTGAAAGGCTTTGGCCCCCTTTGTGAACTTTTCAGTGGCCCTATAATAGCAGTCTTTCACTTAACACTTTAAAAAGAGTTGCAGCTTTTATTAAAAACAAAACAAACCATTTTTGGCTGATCTGATCAGGCTTTGCTAAAAATCTCTCTCTATATATGAGCCATTGCATCTTGTGTCCAGCAGGGTCATTTTCCAGCAGGATCTGTGAATATGTACAGAGCAGTTTTTTGGCAATGTGAAAAGATAATATTGCTGTAGCATCTGGAGAAACAGGAGTTAAAGCAAAGTTGTTCTTTTTCTTTTGTTTCCCTTTGAACTCTGCTTGTCTTACGAGCCACATGGAGGTTAAAGCGTGCAAAGGATTGATTAAACTAACACAACTGAGCAGACCCCGGAGGCTCTGAGCCACTGATGACACAGATGGCTTTGCCCGAAGATTGCAAACATTCCTCTGGAATGAGGGCATCGCCACCGAAATTTACTTTGAGGGGGCATTGGTGTAATTCTTTTATAATGAAGCTGACAAAAGAGCTCTGTTGCTTGGCTGCCACATGCGCTGAGAGGAAAGCAGCCTTCTAGACCCAGAAATATGGGCTCCCTGAGCCAAGTCTAGATTCAGTTGTTTGCAGCAGGAAGGGTGCATGCAAAGATGTTAGCCCAAACCTCTGCTTCCCAACAAACACTTCAGGTGGATTTGTGGATTGTCTGACAGAGTTGCCTGAACTGGCTAGGGAAGCAAATGCTGGAGAGCCAGTGTATAAACACACAAAGTGATGTAATGAACACACACTCCATTTGAGGGGCATTGTATGTAAATATTTTCTGCCCTGGTTTTCCAGGTTTCAATATGTAATCAATCTCTTGGGATGTGTGGTAATGAGCATTATGAATTCATTTTTTTTATTACTGGAAACCTGTTCTCCTTATCGTTTTGTTATCAGATGTTATACAGCTTGTGTTCCCTGTACCCCTTTCCCTTTTTTGTTATTTTTAAAGACATAAACATTCCAGTTTTTAAGAAAGGGAAAATGGCTTTGCATTGCCAGCATTTAGAAAAAGCCACCCCCTATTATCATGTATATTTTTCAGAGTTATTTTTAATAGTGAATGTGCACTATTGTAAAATGAATTGTAAGATGGCATAATTAGACACTGGACATTTGTATTCTCACATTATCATTCTGGAGCCACAAACCTGGAGGTCATTTATTTCCTCTTGGTAATGCGCCTTCTTTCTGGTCCAACAATTTATCAGAAATGTTAATCCAGTGGGCAGTAAGTATGGCATGAGGAGGGAGTTGTAAGACAGAGAGAGGGGATTTAAAATTAGCTTGGAAATATTGCACAACTCATTAAAAATGTAATCATGCGTAAAATGAGATCAATGGAAATTTATCTAAAAGTGCAAGGGGAAGGCATTTTCTAGCATGATCCTGGATTTAATAGACTGGATTTTAATTTACTTGGTTTGCAACCAAAATCCCTCCAGGCTAAATAAAACAGCTTCCCCTCCCAGTTATTGTACAGACAGCTAATTTTCTGCACCCTTCCCTCTAATATTCAATCTTATCTCTTGCCGGATAGAGGTTTCAATATATTGCAAAATTTGTTTTCTTTACATTTTCCATTACAGCTTTTCATTTGCATGATAAATGATCAGAGGCAGGAGCAGGATAAAACCAAGCCAAGCTCTTCTTTTATTAATTTGGGCAGAATAAAGGTAACTTCTCAACCTTCCCCTCTATTCAAGTGAAGCCATGCTCACATATGGAAATTGATGTGATGTGTGATGCTCCTGAAGAAGACACGCTAGGCTTTCAGCTTATTGTAAGGCAGGTTCTGCTCATGGTGTTGAAAGAGAGAGGTTTTACTTTCCTCGTCTTGCATTGAAACAATCGCTAAGGCTATATGTATGCATGTGTATGTGAGATATGTCTTGAAATCCAGAACCAGAGTTTCTGCAGGTTTTTTATGGCATGGTATGTCTTTCATGTTAAATTTCCATGGCCAGGATCCTGTTTCTTTTCACCACAAGTGCAAATGAAAGCAAGATAATGGAAGGCACTGTGCTAAACTGTAGGTAATTGGCGAGGTGTCAGGCACCAGACTAGCTGTGCTACTGGGTATGCAACCAACCAGTAATCAGCGTATTGGCAAATAAAAAACTGATTTCTCTTCTCTGCATAGGAAAACAGAATTGGATTCTGGCCCCAGATGTCCAGTTCAGATTGTTTATAGTCAATTTGATGCAGTTGTAAATGGTTGTCTTGTAACCATTTCCAGCAAGGTCACCTCTTATGTTGTGTTATCTATAGCACACATGATCTCTGAGGAGTTTTTCCAGATCCTTCCAGCATGTTGGAGGTTGTGAAAGGTTCTCTTCCAATCAGGCCTCTTCACCTGCTTCCAGTGTTTCAGAAACAAGAAGGCTCAGAAGTCACAGCACTGGCACTGTACTTCCCATCTTGCTGCAAACCTACAGGAGAGATCCAAGTGAATGCACTCTTTGCACTTTTGCTGAGAGATAATTAGCTTTACAGTGAATGGATGGATGCACGGGATTTAAAACCAGTTTTTCCCAGTGGCTAGAGACTTGGCTACCTTGCTGTCTCTGTACTAATGGGGAAGAAGAGGAAACATTTGTGTGATTTCCCCTGCGGGTCCCATTTTGGGATATCCGGCTGTCTTTGGTCAGGCCTGACACAATCCTTATGAACCATGATCCCTGAGGGTTTTCCATCATCGTCGTGTACTTAATTTACTGTAGGATTTGGCCTTCATAACAAGAATGTCAAAGGGAGGAACTGTGGACTTACTATTCGTACTCAGTCTGATCTTGCCAACTGCTGGCTTTACATTATCCTGGGCCAGTATCCCTGCTCCCAACACACACACACACACACACACACACACACACACACACACACACACCATACAAGGAAACAGTACAGGGATAACCCAAAGTCTCCCAAGCCAAAGAGGCTGACCAAACCATGCCACTGGCCTCCCAGCTGCTTCTCTTTCCCATCGTGTCGCCTCTTGGTTTGGGTAGTTTGAGGTGCTCTGGGTCCATCCAGGCAACCTGATACGTGGGAAAATCCAGAGCTCCTTGAAGTCTCAGCTATTTGGCTGGGACACAATGCTGCCTCTCAGTTACCTCACCCTCCCTCACTACGCTGCATAGTTCTGATTATCCTTATGAATTATGTAAGCTGCTACTGCGTTAAAATGAAAACAGATCCTGAGATGGAATTTGGGGCCAGAATGTTGACAAGAAACTCCAGTGCCAAGGAGGTGAAAGATTTTGTCCATCAACTGGAATCAGCTGCCATCATCATGCAATGAAAGCCTGCCAGCCTCCCTCCTTTGGGACTGCTGCTAAAGGAGGACTCAGAAACAAGGGCTGGGACCATTGTTTAGATGGCTCTAGAAGGAAAGTTGGAAATTTGAAAACTTGCCCCCCACCCAACTCTCTCTACATATATGGCAATGAAACTGGAAGCAAAATGCCTTGTATACCAAAACTGTCTTCTATGAACTGTCAAGGTAGATAGTGGTGAGAAAAGGCCAGGTGATTTTCCTCTTTCCCTGCACAAATACTGACCTGTCAGTTTGTGGGTGAATTGTATGGTGGTGACCATTACAAATGCCAAACAGAGCAACACCACCTTCTAATGAATTGGACTTTTGGTCTATCATGTCCAGTATTGACAACTCTTATTGACAAGTACAGCTTTGTAGGGCAGACAGAATTCATTTCCAGCTCTTATAATATCATTATGTACTTGCTGTTGTTGTTTTAGTTTGTAGTGCAAACCACTCTTGAGGGTTTTTTTTTTAATAATGAAGAGCAGTATAGAAATTGTCTAGAATCAATCAACAAATCAATCTATAGATGTACTGACCCGACATAAGTAAAGCCACATCAAGGTCAGACTACAGGAGATGGGCAGCTTGCATTTCGTCATTGGCAATACAGGCTTGGCATTCTGGGAGTTGTGGTCTAAAACATCTGGAGTACTGAGGGTTGGCCACCACTGGAGTAGAGGTTAGGCAAGTGACATCAGGATTTCTCAGAGTTTGTGTCCCACTCATCAGTCTTTCAAATGAAGCCTGTGTGTTCCTCTCCCAATGACCAATCATAAAACAAAAGGAACCTAGTTAGGTTTTGCTTCTAATGAGGAGCCAACTGCCTCATGTACTTTAACCCTCCCTGAGTGTTACTAGGATCTTCAAGGGCCTTACTTTTGTTCTTTGGGCTGGGTGATGGCCCTTTTGGATGCAAACCTGTGGAGCACCTTGGACAAGTAGACAAAGACTTGTTACCTCTGTATGTAATATTCCTAATGGTTGAAAGGTTAAGGTACTATGGAAGAATTCCTCTGGCGGCAGAAAGGGTCACGGAAATAAAAGAAACATCCTGATGGTGGATAAAAGAAGCTATTTTGCCAAAGTTTGAATGAGTATAAATTTTCACAGAGGAGAGAAAATTGTGGCAAAGAAAGGAAATGCTATTATAGCAATTTGAGGAGGAAAGGGGGAACTCAGAAATGATCCCATCCCAAGGAAGCTAAGAATGTCTCCACAATAGAGCAGAAATGCAGGCTGAGTTCTGTAGGACAAAATACAGTACTGTGCAAAAGCCCTAGGCCACCACCCGCTTTGTTGTTTTAGCAAAGTTTTAAATGATGAATTGGACATGGAGTTGTCACTCAGCTCAGCTTTGCCTCTCCATTTGAAAAATTAGTGGCAAACTGCATCTTATGAATGTTGCATAAAGCCATTTGCACATTGGAACGGACTACATGAAGAAGGAGTAGGTTAAAGCTATCCTTGGCAAGATGTTGGGCTACAGAGGATAGATTTGCTTGCTTGTTGTTCTCTTTCAATGTTTTATTGATGCAAACTGCCCAAGGAGTACTCTTATTGGGCAGTGAACCAATATAGCAAACAACCAAACAACCAAACAAACAGATAGCTAGATAGCGAGACCTAAACTCTGTACCAAAATAAGCAAGTTGATCTCCTGTTAGTGTTCCTGGTTTATGGTTTTGCTGGGCTAATTGTGTTGAATCTTGGTAACAAAACAGAGGGGCAAAATCTTTTTCCAGCTGGCCTGTTTCAATTTAGACAGTGAGAGCATTACAGGAAGAGGGGTGAGAAAGGTAAAGAGGAAAAGTTAACTTCTGGATTCTGATTCATCACTTTTATGGAACTTAAATCCTTTTGTTTTAATGCACACTTGATTGAGGGAGCATTTATTGGAGTGGTTTATGGGTTCACAGGAGACAGTTGAAGAAAGAACAAATGAATTCAATGTAAATCAAATAGTTAGAGCTTTTATGGAGGCTACAAAGCCTTAAAATGGGTATTCTTAATGGTAATTTTACAAAACTTCACCAGGCAGCTTCAAATGGAGGTGACAGTTTAGAGATGGGCTCCCTTTCACATGCTAATCACCATCTCATGGTGATATTTCTCTCCTTGGGTGCAGTCAGTGAATTGAATAATTTATGGAATGAATTTTGTTGTAAATTTATTGTGTCACAAGCAGGTTGTAATTTCACTAACAGTATACTTAAGTTATTAAGTACAAAAATATAATAATGTCGTTGATCGGATAGCACATTTGCTGGGATTTTTCACTGCAAGTTCTCATCTTCTGTATATTTTCAAAACAGAATGTTTCCCTAATTTTTATTCAGAACATGATGGGGGTGGTGATGGTGGCAGCAGCGATGGAGAGGGCATTAACATAAATGGGGTTGCATTTGTTAAATCTATGGCTGGATCTGGTAGTCGTAAACAAATTACCAAAGGCTTTATATAGACAGAAATAGCATTAAACTGCACAGCTCTGTTGTCGAGGTGCCTGAGCTTCCTATTTGATTCTGAATAATTGTCTTCACTTCTTCCAGGAAATGATGAAGTGTTGAAGTTGGGGGAGGAGGTGATGAGGCAGAAGAAAAAGAGGACTGGATTTCTCAGTTGCTGCTGTGGCTTGTACCCCCGCCTTAAAAAAGCAAAATAAAATAAAATAAAATAAACACTTGAATATTTAGAGAGTGGCAGATTAGTTAGTTTTCATAAATACACCTTGAACACTGGGTGAAAGAAGTAGCATACATGTTGTGGTTCCCCACGGCAGCATGTAGGGTGGTAATGATCCTACCTCTTTTCTTCTCCTTCTGGTTTTGCAACTCCTGGCTACTAAAACTGATTTACAATAGAGGAGATTAAAACGTTGTTTAAAGACTATTCATGAAAACAATAAAAAAGCCAATATTCTTTACAAACAGATTAAGAATGGCCTCAAAGGCCAATTTAAAAGCCATTTTAAATGGTTAGAGAGACTATGCAGAAGGTCAACAGGGAAGGAGCTAGCCTGATATCTCTTGGGAGGGAGTTGCAGAAAGAACCAAGAATCCCAGTCTTGTATACAAACCAACCTATTCTCTAGGGGGTGGTGGAACACACAGTAGCCTCTCTCTCAAGGATCCTAAGTTCTGGGCAGGATTAGACAGAAGGTTTTTAAGACACCAGAATCCCATGTCAGTTATGGCTAATAGCAGAAGGTTCCTGCTATTGTTCCTAAAAACAGCCTAAGAGAGACTCTGTTTTGGAAATGAAACCCATAAGCAGCAACACACACACACAGAGTTGATCAATACAAATAAGCAGAAGAGTCAAGTGCTTATTTAATTAGAAAAATGTTTGACCTGCTTAAAAACTCCTAAGCAATCCAGAAGTTGACCAGTCCAGTCAAGGGTCATGGATTCTTTCCCAAAATAAAGGGTAAGAAAGAGGACTGTCCTAGTATCTTTTTCAGGGTTTTTCTTCTTTTGTTGTGACTTTATGTGTTTCTAATTCATTTTCACCTGCCAAATAAATCACCGTTAAAATGGAGGAACCCATCCTGCTTTTCATTTCTCAAACTCTGTCATGTGTATTCAATATTTAATTTGGCTTTGATTTGTCTCCTTGAGTGATGCAACTCTTCTCATTTTTTTGCCTCAAGATGTGGTTAATGACCTCTTAACCTGGGAATGAAATGAAAAGATCACCTCCACCCGAGCCCACCTCCACCATGATCAAAGAGTTCATGTCTTATTTTCTTCTTTCATCTAAAATCATTTTGCATTTTGAAAATATATACCATGCAGCGTGAACTTCTATGCTCTTATAAGGGAGGGTATTAAATGCGACTTACTCCCAAGAAAGTATATGTTAGGCAGCAAGTTAACAAAATGAAGTGAAGTGGCCATAGAGGCAAGCAATGATGGTGAGAGCTGAAATTCTGGACTTGTCTGACAAATTGGAAACCAGCAAGGCACTAGATCCAGAGGATAAGTACCTAAAATTCTCAAAGAGCTCAAGGGTGCATTTAATTTATTCTCCTTTAAAAATAAGCAATCAACTTAACACATTTTTGAAAATGAATGGGGAAGGGAAGCTGTAAAATTACAAGACAATTAATGTAACCTTCTTATTGTATAATGTAGCTAAATTATGGATAAACATTACTAAAGATAAACATATTAATAAAATGTCTTTGGATCAACACAAGCTTGACTCAGTAGAAGTTTGCTTCAGGTCTCCACCACAGCCTTAAAGACAGATATCACAGCCATTAACTGCAAGCTCAGATCCCATCAGTAAATACCCTAATGTGCATCACTTTACACTTTCTCATATTAAACCACATTTACCATTTTAATGGCCATGTCCCCAGTCTGGAGCATTCTATAATTAGTGATCATTACTTTTTTCCACCGGAATTATCATTAAATGATTATTAGGACTTGAAAATAAAACTGGCAGTCTCGTAATGCATTTATACAAGCCAATGAGGCAACTGAATTTCCTACTGCCTACCCTCACACCACCTGAAGAAGGATGTTTGCAGAGCTGGAAAAGGTGCAGCGAAAGCGACATAAACAAGGGGTTGGAACAAATTATCTATGTGTGAAGGTTACTTTGTAAAACACAACTCTCAGACTTCTGAGCTGGGGTGGTAATGGTTGGTTTGGCTGGGGTGGGGTACCGTAGGATCTCCCTATCTGAGGAATTGGTGTCCACTGATTCATTTATCCACTGCCTGAAAATCCTAAATTAAAAATCCCAGAAATACGTATGTACAGTACAGTATAGTACTGTATATGTATGTCCAATGTGTATTTACCAAAATTGGCCACTGGATAGAGCCAGATATAATGTTAGATACCAGTACTTCTGCATTTTTCAGCTTCTAGTGGGAGAGGGGCTTGGAACCGTGCTTCCACAGATACTGCTGTCCCTCATTAGTACTTTTTTTTAAAAAAAAGGTTCTGGTTGATCATTTGAGGACTGTGCCATCTGGATTGTAACTTTTACATTTCAGAGGGGATGCCCCAACTTGAAACTGAGTTGGAAGGCCTTACACCAGGCACGTCCAAACTTTGGCCATCCAGATGTTTTGGACTCCCACAGTCCTTTGCCATTGGAGATATAGGCTTGGAGTTTTGGGAGTTGTGGTCCAAAACATCAGGAGGGCCAAAGTTTGGACATGCCTGCCTTACACCTTGGCCAGTGAGGGTACTATCATCTGTTTGTGATGGTTCTGCTGCATTCTTCATAGAGACCTCCAACAGATCAAGTTATTAGGATTGTCTCCACCCATTTCAGGGAAGTGAGATGCTTTCAGGGCTTTGTGTGATCTGGTGGTCACACATCCACATGTTTCCCAAGGCCAGGGTCATTTTACTTTCTGCTAGAAGCTGATGAAGCCTGGCTCGTGCAGAAGACTTATGGAGAGAAGGTGCTGGTTTTCCCTGAAATGCCCAGGCAAGCCCTTTCCTTACTCGTTATTGTCATTCTCATAATTTATTCATCCCACAATGTGCAATAAATCATGGGTATCATTGTTTGTGTTTGTTTTAACATTAGCTTTAAAAATTTATCAGTCAATGCACAAGCCGAGAGAGAGAGAGAGAGAGAGAGAGAGAGAGAGAGAGAGATCAGATACTTAGGAGAATTATTATGGCAAAAAAGAGGACAGACATCTGTATGCACTACCAGCCACCAATGATATGGGCACACTGTTTCTATATAATACGAATGGGGGCTGGAGAATGGCTGGAATGAAGAGCTGTTGACTTGGCCACTCCAGGTTATTTCTAGATGGTTGTGATCATTTTCTGTGGTTTTCCCTAATTCTCTGAATCCAGAATTTGGATCGTAAGATGGACATGATGTTGGGGCACAGAAGGGCCAGAAATAATTTTGTGCCTAACAATGTATTTGGATTGTAACCTCAGTATTTATTTATGATGGTGAAAGAGTTTTTACATGCTTGGTAAGGGCAGATGTACCCCCCATGTGTGTATTGTTTTAATGTGTACAGTGTACATTTAGAACTGGATTCACAATGAAATTGTGTCAGCAGTTTTTATATTTCTTTAGTTTTGCATGCACAGTTATGCACAAGGTTGTCATGCCACATACTCAGTTCCTCCTCTCTCATGGGTATTTGTTTTCCCCTGTTCCCCTTAAAACAAACAAATGATTGTGAGTTCCCACTTATTGGAGAAAGAATCAGAATATGTGAAATGCAAACATGATAAAAATGACTAAAGATTCCCTCTCTTGCAATTCCATGTCCTTCTGCAAGTGGGCCATGCCATCTTCTGCACATACTACCTTCCAAGGATTATCTGTCTTCAAACTTTTGATGTACTAACTTGTAGCTTTGGACACACATGGTGGAACTAGACTGCTCAATTATTATTCCAGTCTGGACTGGTATAGATTGTGCTAAAGAGGGTCACTTTGAGATGTGACGCATCATTTGGGAGGATTCTTGCAGCTGCATGGAGGGACTGACCACACTTCACCTCAAGTGATCCCATTTAGCACAGTTCTCTTCCCCATTAGAGGGAAAAGGAAAACAACACTCTTCTCACACTTCTTCCATCCTTTATCTAAGCCACTTAACAATATTGAGAAATTGAAAGTTTCCTTTTGATAAGTTGGAGGGAAAGGGAAAGGAAGTTTTTCATTTCTTTTTAATTGTTACTGCGATAATGCATCAGCAATGTTTTGAAAGATGCTTTGGGGGAAAAACCTTTCAAAGCATTTTAATGATTTTTTTAAATTTTGCATTTCATTATGAAAGAACTTTAGCCTTTTGTGTTTTATGATTTCTCAGTCTTTATTCATTTACCTGATTATTTTCCTCCACTGGTCACTTTCTCAGTAGGTGGCTATATTACATAAAACTATGTCTGTGCCAATCAAAATGACCTTGGCGACAAGTCTCTTAGCAGACTATGGATTAACAGTAGTTTCTCTGGAAATCCCTTATAAGAGGGTAGACCTGCAACTAGTTGGTTGGGACATCTGAGACTGGAGAGGATGGTTGCTTTCATGTTGAGCTTTCTCACCCCTCCTCCGCATTTAAGACAACTCAGTTCCAAGTGGAAGCTCATCAAAGTGCCTTCTCTGCCCTGACTAGCATCTGGCCAGAGGTCCTGAAGCTCCAAGGACCCCCACCCACCCCTCACCTTTGAAAAATGAGCCACAATATCCTCTTTCCTGACTTTTCTCCATTTGTTGCGCTATTGATCTGGCTCCTTAATGTTCCCATCTGGAGGGTGATGTTTGCTGGATCATCAGAAAAACTGTTGTTGTTCCAGAAATGGAAGTGAGCTTTGAGATGGGGGGGGGGGGGGGGGAGAGAGAAAAGAAGATGGTATCTATTTTGAATGAAGAAACTCATTTCCTGGATTCACATATCATTTACCTCCAGGGATTTGCTGTGACTCACATCTGAGGAGCATTTGAAATGTAAATAGCACAACTGGGCTACTCTCTCCAAGTAGCAGAGACACGACTTTTTTTGGGGGGGGGGGGTTTAATGTGCTGACATTTTGAAAATGCCACAACTATTTCTTGAATCAAAAACAGCAAAAGAAGGCGTTCTTAATTGCAACTACTGATTAGTAGTCAGAGAAAGGGGAAATTTCAAAATACAATAAAATCTAAGTTTTACTTTTTCTTAAAATGCCTTTCTTTTCCATTTCGTTTCATTTGTTATGTGCCATCAAGTCGGAACTGACATAGCGGCCTTAGGACAGGTTCTTAAGGACTTGCATAAAAACTCCTTTCCCCTCCTTATTTTGGGAAGAGAGTGAAGAGGAAAGGATGGAGTGGTCTTTCAAGCTACTGTAGAAAAATCTGCTATAGTGATGCTTTAATCCAGTTGTGTATCAGCCATATTTGGGGGAATATGAGATGATCAAGCCTGGGACAAACAAACAAAAATGCATGAAACAAGGACATGACCTGTGGAAAATAGCTGAAGAGTGTTCTTGGAATGCATATTCTGTTTGCCCCTGAGTAGTGCACCATGATATTGGAATTGGGCCATGGGGAATTTGGGCTTTAATCCACACTGAACAGTGAAACTCAATGGAAGACTTCATGCTACTTGCTGTTTCAGCCTGATCTCCTTCACACAATTGCTTTGATAAAGAAAAAAAATTGGAAGAGAAAAGCTGTACATACACCACCCGAATTGACTGTAGGAAGCACTGATATATAAAGTAACAAAGGAATAACTTAATATTCAGTTGTGTGGGTTTTGATTGTGTCATTGAATTTGCAGAAGCCCATTCCTTGAGATTTCAGAGTAGGCCACTTGTTTTCCTTTTGAAGGTCCTTTGTAATGTCAGAGGAGGGGCAGGCAAGCGTTAGGAGGGTGTGGGAACTGCTTCTGGGCCAGCTCATTCCCTTCGTTGCTCCGGAAGCTTCAATAGGGCCTAATGACTGCCCAGTTTCTGCATTAAACCCAAACATTCTCCTCCTCCTGGTATTTATCTCTGTGGCCAAAAGATGCAGAAGAGGGAAGCAGAGGTGGAACTCTGGCAGTCCTAATTTGGGGCCTCCATATCATCATGTGGATGGAACTCTTCGTCTCGCAACAAAGGCTGATGGAGGATTTTGATTCTGTGACTAGATTGTGAAAGGCCAGCTGTTTAAGGAACAAGCCTCTTATTTTACGAAGGGCTCCTCCTTTTTGGAGGTCCAACTGCAGAGTTCTCTGAGGGCCAATGAAGTTGGACTTCAGCTGTTGGATGAAAACCCATGAAGGTTCTTCTTGGAAACTTGGGCAGGCTGTATTGAGGAGGAAGAGGAGGAGCGGGTTCCCTTTCAAGTCTCTGCTGCAATCTGCTTAGGAGAGGAGGCCCAGTGGATGGTGTTAACCTTCGTTAACTGCTCCTGAAATTACTAATGCTTCATGTCGCTTTAATCCACTCCACTGTAACAGCTTTATTAGATTAAACACCCTGTTGAGGAAGCAAAGAACAGTGGGATTATCTGGGTCCTTCTTTCCTCATCAGCTGGCAAAAGACCAAATGCAAAACAGCAACCGCCAGGCAGGCCTATTGACTGGGACATGCTGAGCTGGTTCATAGTTCTCCTCCATGTGGGAGCTGCTAGGAGAAACCAGGGGTCTTTCTTTTAAGAAGCCTCAAGACAAGCTCTAGGCAAAAATCAGCCATACCATAATAGTCTTATCCTCACACACACTTTTTTTTTTTACTTTCTGCCTTTCCCCCTTTTTGTGATGTGGTAATTGCATTATTTTGACTGTGTCCTTTTAAAAATTTTGAATAAGCCCTATTGATGGTAAAGCAGGAACCATCTATTGTGGAGCATTCCAAGACTTTTGGATCTTAAATGACAGATATATTTCAGCACAAATCTAATTAGCTATTTTGAAGAAGATTTACCAAGAGATTCCTAATTATTACTCCCACCCCCCAACCCACCCAACCCCATCGCACTGGGTGGCTCTTCTCGTTTCTCGTAAAAACCCTGTGACTTCCTAGCATTCTTAAAACCCTCTTCTGCCTTTGCAGCCTTCTGAATTTGCTTATTAGCGGCTGCTGGAAGTCCTAATTCAATAATGGGTAATGCATTTTACAATGCTCATGCTGAGTATGCATTAGGTAATATGGGCACCTTTTGAGACAAGATAAACCCATGAATGAATATTCAGATGCACACAGCACTGTAACATCTCTTCACTTCCTGAAACATCTTAGCAATACAGTGAACGATCTTACATGGAATCAGACCACTGATGCATTTCTCCCAGAGTTGTAAGCAGGATCCTTTCCAAACTCTATCTGGAAATTCTTGGGCTTCCTTGGTGGTCTCCCATCCATGTTTTCCTCAGCCCTGACTCTGCTTAGCTTCCAAAAACCAAACTACAGTACATCACTATGTTCCTGTTCAGGAACATATGGTAGTCTTATTTTCTTGTAGGTGGATTTAAAGGAGTCTTGCTGCCTTTTTGGGAGAGGGTAGCTCTGAGTTGTTTTCCATAAAGTAACTTTTCAAAGCTCTATCAATGGTTGGCAGTCACATTCCACTTTGAAGATCTGGGTCATACTACTGCTTATCAGCTATTTGCATCTCGTTAATTAGCAATAATTGCAAGCACAATGCATTCAATTTTACTTAACACAAATATAAATTGCCATTTGGATTTTAAAAATAATAATGTCAAGGTCACAGGCTCAATTTCCATATGGGCCAGAACAAAAAAAAATCACTTTACTGGTATAAGGAGTGATTTTTATCAAGCTGTTTGTAGAAATAATCTTGAAAAATTACTCTCTGTGGCCATATCTGGAGACATTTTGACAGAAGGAGGAATCTGGGATGTTGCCTTGGATTTTAAGCCTTTCTCCATTGAATCAATTTTGCTAAGTTTTACTAAGACAAGGCTCGATTATATATGTCTTTTAGTTTCAGTGCCATGATAATTTTTTTGAGGGAGGGGGAATTCTCTCTGCAAAGAAATCAATAAACACCTGTTATTCCCAGCTCCGCTATTATACCGGCTTAGAAATGCCTGCAGGCAAAATGAGAAAAACAAGGAAAAGAAATAACAACAGGTGGGTCTCCCTACCTTCACAGAATTCCACCTACATGGAGAGACCTTTTTTTTTAAAAAAAAAAATCACTTTGTTTCATCTGATTTTATCCCAGGGCACATCTTTCACTTCTGCATTTTCCTGCTTTGAACCTCTTCTCTCCAGGGACTTGCCTCTCTGCCCCCCCCACCCCCATGCAGTGTATTTTGTGTGGAGGTAAAGCAAAGGGTTTTTCTTAGGAGCAAAGAAGGCAACCTTGGTTTATCCTTTGCTGTTTTCACAGGAAGTTTCCCAAAGTTAGGTTGCCCCCCCCCCCCGTTGCTCTGATTCCACCCACCCAAAATAAAGTTGGGTTTTGGAAGATCTGCCCATTATCCACATACAATCCCCTCCCTGAATGAAACTACCAAAGATCAAGTGGAAAGCCAGGAATGAACAGTTCTTATTTCTCTGTCATTTGTCCAGTTTAAGCACACATTTGGATTGTGTCTCAGAGAGCAGTTGCGCAAAAGCAGATTCTTTGTGGTGACAGAGTTATTTAGAAAACAAATCAGACATAGGTGTGTTAAATGATTTCTTTTCTTTTCAATATTTATTGGAAAATACACTTTACAGTTCCTATTGATTGAGGTGAGAGCCCTATAAAATATGTCTGTGTTACATACACAGGATGCTAAGTAGAAACCTATTAAACAATGACTTTTACCCCAATTCCCTGCTATTAATTAGCCTCATACTGCATTAAAGATATTGAATCATTGTGCCTTCACTCAATGTATGAATCTTTTGTTCCAGACAGGGTTACAACCCACTGGTGTACAACTTCTACAGCAAGTTTTGGCTGAGTGTGTATAAGACATTTGCAAAGGACAAGGTGTTTTTTAAGCACATAATGTTTGGTAAGGGAGAAGTCTTCTATCAGCCTCGCTGTCAGATGGGTGGTATAAAAATCCAATAAATTAATGAATAAATAAATAAATTTCAGGAGGTTTTTTGAAATGAAGCACATAATCCTGGGGAGACTGTAGAGTTAAAATTAGTACAAATGGCTGCTCTTTAAGGCCGTATCTCACCCAGCTCTTGGACGCCATTTTAACGTCCATGGTTCTGTTTCACAGATTTTGGGGACTTCCACTCTGCTTTGTTTCAAGGAAGTGCACTAGGGCTCCTCAGCACAGAATTCTGCTCCACCACAGTTCCCATCATTCTGCAGCTACCTCACAGTGAATGTATGGTTGTCATGGTTCTACAGGAGGCAGCAGTTGAGCTTAGGGGTTCTGAGCGGTCAGTGGGGCAGTAAATATGGACCAGGTTTCACTCCGAGGGTGCCATCCTTAGTTCTGAAACTAGTTTACAGCTGGAGCATCTGAGTGAAAACTGGGAGCAGGTTTACTGCCCCTCTGAGAGCAGAGCCAGCAGTTGCTACTGGAAGTCAGCAAGACTATTTTTGATGCTATCCCCTGATCTTAATTTCAGGGTTGGTTTATAATACATATCCATTAGGAGCATTAGTTGCTTGCATATTCTGGTGATCTCTGCAGGATTAGAACCTGGATTCTCCTGGTCAGGCAACAAAGAACTTAGCTACTTGGATAGCCCCAGAGGCTCCAGGCAGCCTGAGATAAGTCTGCTATTCCAACCCCCCCTCCCCTTTTGCAGGCACTAACTGACTACAGCTGAGGGTCACACTGAAAATTAATCTATACATTACAAATAGCAGCCCCCAAACTCAAAACACATAAGTGATGCAAAGGCACAATCAGGATCAGCTTTGTGGCTGAGCAATCCTTCTTGTGACCGTTTACTTCCCAGTGATTATCCACACAGTAAAACAAGTAATTTGCAGCCAAGAGAAGCATAAAAATGTGTGCTGTGGGAAACATGCAGCCTTCAGTGCTTTGAGGCATTGCCCACTTCTGCAGTTTGATCCCACTGATTGGTTGGTGATGCCTTCTGCACAAATCTTGCTTATAGAAACCTACAGCTGTCTGCATGGAGGGTTGTGATGCCAACAGTAACAGCTGCCCGCAGTCTGTAAAGTAACTTGCCCGTTGGGATCAGCCTCAGCTAGAATGCAAGCCAAGGCCTCATAATAACTTCTACCCCAATAATGTATGTGTGTGTGGGGGGGAGGGCTTCCCAATGAGAATTAATTCTTGGAATTAATCACCTTTTCTCAAATGCAGCGTTTTATGGGATAATCCAGATGTTATCATCCTTTTGTAACCCTTCAATGTTTGTAACTTTGTTTCTGGTCCAAGGAAGTAGCCAGACAATGTGGTTTCTCTGTCATTTGTCCAGTTTGAGCACACGTTTGGATTGTGTCTCAGACAGGAGTTGCGCAAAAGCCTGTGAATGCAGGGTCAGCTTGGCTCTTTTTTTTTTTTTTTTGCCTGGGTCTGCTTCCATGGGTTGAGCCTCCAGCGTGTCAAATGATGATTCCCATTAGGGGAAAGACTATGGAAATATTTCTGAGTTGCATCAAACGCAGAAGAGTATTTTCCAAGCCTGGCTAATGAAGAATGGAAAAAATGTTGATTTAACTCTAGAAAAATGTTCAGTAGACATTAAGAAAAAAAAACCCCAAAGCAAACTCTGCACTGTATCTAATTTCATTAGTAAGCTGTAAATGGCAAAATGATGAAGAGATAAAGTTTCAAAGGGCTGAAGACCCTCACATTCCCTGTGACATCAATCATATGTTTTTTGTTTTTATGCAGCGTTATTCAATAGTACTCCTCCATCCCCTTTTGTGATTTGTAGGGGCCGGGTTAAAGTCTTATTTCTTAAGGCGCAAGTGCTCCTCTCATCTTGCTTGGTGAATCTGCTTCTGTGGGGTACCGTAACTGCATGTCCTCCTGTATGACAGACAGTCCTCCTTTGGCCAGAGGGCAATGTTCCTTTTGAAACTGTCTTGTCTTGGAAGGGCCATCTCTACTCCACGACTGAATTAAAGGTCAGGATGGAGGCAGATCAAGGACGTTAAAATTATCTGTCATCAACTGTGAGCAGCACCAGGACTGTAATGTCAACAGCAGGCATATGGCTAACCCAGTTGCAGTATTTCCACTCAAATATGGTTAATGGTGCATTTTTATTTAAAATTATGTACAGTAAGTCCAATTGCATGTTTACATAAACATGTGTATCTGATTTTATGCCGGTTACTATCCTCTTTTGTCTTCCTGTTTTGGCCATGAAACTGACTGGATGGTTATCACCTTCTCTCAGTCCGAACTACCTCACTGAATGTTTGTGAGGGCAAAATGAGGAGGCAGTGAGACATGTGCACTAGCCTGAGACCTTAAAGAATGGAGAGCTGTAGCAAAGGGGCAAACAAATCAGACATTCATAACTGTCCCTGGCTGTTTGCAGTGATGTTGGGAGCATGGAGTCATACCAGTCTGTGTATCTTTCCTGAACATTCCTGAGGCCTTCCAAAACTCTTGTCCTTCTCACTTAGCTGAGGATGAAGCAAAGGTCTCGACCAACTTCATGCCCCTGGAGAAACTCCATCTTCTCTCCCATGTTTTTCTTATCTCTTCATGAAGCCACCTAAAATAAATTCCAGCTACTCACCACAGGAGAATCAGTGTTAATTGCCAAGGACCTCCTGCTCAGAAGGAATCCAGCCAAGCTATCTTGTCAGACTGAAAAAGATGATATAGCAAAGTCCAAAATCTCGCTCCATCTTTCACGGTACAAATGAATTATTGATAGGCAGAGCCTGGGTAGGGAGCAGTTGCTATCAATATTTTAATACATCTGCTGCTAATTTCATTCTCTATATCTCTGCTTGTGAGCTTAGGAGATCTTTCAAAGGTGCTGCTTGCTAGATGCTTGAGTCATAGCTTTTCTACCTGCCTTCTTTCCCCCCTCATCACTAAGAGACAGGTTGGGCCACGGAAGTCACCAAACCCAAGCAAATTAGGACTGAGATGCATTTTATGGGTGCCAGTAGAGAAGGCTTGAGAGCTCAGGAGGACTGTGGTGGAATGGTAGAAAACTGTAGCTTCAAAACCTGCCAGACCCAGTTGGGGTGAGAGAGAATCCTACTGAACCTCCACCAAGTAGAGTTGACAGTACTGGCCTAGGTAAGCCAAGGGTCAGAATCTGTGTGAGGGAGCTTCTTTTTTGGGGTCCTAATTTAGTACTGCAGTGTTATTGGATGGTGATTTGTAATATTAAAACACTGTTTTAATCAGGCTGCTAATTTCCAACAGAGCGCTTGAAAATAATCCTAATATATGTAGGATCTACATTATTTAGTCACCCAAATAAACATCATGAGTATAATGCATGATTTTAAAAGGAGGGCTGTTGATCCACTCAGGTTCTTAACTGGCACTTTAAAACAGTAACCCAAGGCACCAACCTATTTTGGGGATAGGCTTTAGCACCATGGATAGCACCCACAGATGACAGACCCAAATGCAGAGTGGATTCATAGCTCCACCCCAAAATTTGAGTGATGTCAGCTGCTATTGTCCTCCTCAGGTGAAGACTGGATAAGGCAGGTAGCTTTGAAGTGTGGGGGGAAAAAACCCTTCCAGATAACCCAGGATAATGCACCACGTCAAAAGCATGGTGACTTGGGGAAGATGTTCTTGTAGGCCAGTGCTCACACGTGGAGGAGGGACTATTTGAGCTCTAGCACTGGCTTTTAGCAGTTTAAAAAAAGAAACCACAAGTCTTGCTTAAAAGTAGTCCTTATTGACACTTCCCAAATCATCTGCTATGACTTTGCCATGTACATATTCTCCCATCTGCGCTGGAAAAAAGTGTGTGTGTGTGTGTGTGTGTGTGTGTGTGTGTGTGTGTGTGTGTGAGAAAGAGAGAGAGAGAGAGAGAGAGAGAGTACATTTTGCCTGTGCTTGAGAAACGCACATGGGGATTTGGAGAAATCACGAGCCATTTTCTGGAAGATCTGATGGCTTATTAAGAACCTGCTCATGCTCCAGTTATTTGTTAAGACTTTGCTTTAAATGTAGTTTCGTCATGGATTCTTGATAGTGTTTTGATGGGAGATATTGGGAGATTCTTTACTATGCAGCTATGTAATCCACTACCTCCTTACTCCACCCCCAAATCAAAGGAATGGCATTCTCCACTTCATTTATTTAAGTCCAGCAATGTTTGAGAAACAAACCCTTAGTTGTGCTGTTAGTTACAACTTGCTTGTTGAAGAGGCCAAACGAGGGCATCTCCATTCTTCCCCTACATTTGAAGAGTCCCTTGAAGAAGATAAATAAATATATACTGCGGGAGCTGCACAGAAGCCAAGCCCCTTGTTTCCATGGAAGCAATTAACAGAGGGAAAGCAATTTATAAGACCAATGTAAAAAGAAAGAGCACTTCATCAGAACCCCTGCTGCTTTGATACTGTTACAAGAAAGAAGGAGGGGGGGATCCCTTGTGAAGGAAGTGAATAGTGTGTTCTTCAAGTGAACAAAAGAGTAGACCAAGGAGGTCAGGAGGGGCGTTCTTGTGGTGTATCATGATGCTCCAAAGCTTTTGCTAGGGGGGGAAACCCACATGAAAATTATTCTCCTTCCTGTGACATCTGTTTTCTGGTGGGTTGAGCATCAGTCATGATGCACGTGTGACCACTGCTTTTGTAGGATGTGGAGCTAGCTTGAGAGCAACAACAAAAACACCTTCAAGATGAATATTTTTTTATTGGGCGGTGGGCTTCATGGACAGTAGCCTCTCTCTCTGTATATTTGTGTGTGTGTGAGAGAGAGAGAGAGGGGGGGGGAGAGAGAGAGAACTTACAGGTGGTTCTTAAAGAGTTGTTCAGAGGTCATGGGGAACAGGAAGAGATTCCTTCTCCTGCTTCCTCAAATATGCACAATTTCCTGTTTGAACAGACATGGAAAATATAAGACAAATCCACGAGAATTTTATTCAGGGAAGAAGGAGGATGGCTATTAAAATATTCTGACCAATTTGCCATTTCAGTTACAAATATAGGGAAAGCAAAGGCTGATTTATCATCAATGAGCACTTTAATAATTTTTACCACTCTCTCCAGCAATAAATTAGCAATAAATAAGGGGCATGGTGGCTCAAGTGAACTAAGGCTTCCAAAAACTGTCGGCTGCAAAGTCAGCAGCTTGGCGGTCTGAATCCCGGATGCCACGCAGTGGAGCGAGCTCCTGCTGATAACCCCAGCTCCTGCCAACCTAGCAGTTCAAAAGCATGTAAATGGTAAATTCAAGTAGATAAATAGGTACCGCCATAAAAAGCGGGAAGGTAAAACATTGTTTCCTTGCAGCCATGCTGGCCATGTGGCCATGGACTTCCACAACACTGCCTCTTTGGCTTGAATATGGAGATGAGCACCATCCCTAGAGTCAGAAACGACTAGCACGCATGTGCGGGGGAAACGTTTACCTTTACCTTTTACCAGCAATAAAATAGCCAAAACAGCTTGCCAGTAGATTGTGTTTCTAATGGATTTTGTTATGCTTATGTAGTACCTTCTCTTCAAGGTACTTTTCTCATGGCCTGGTGCACGTCCAAAACTACGGAAGTTGGTCACAGAAGTAGTTGTATAGTCCAAAAAAGTAGACCTTTTTTTTCTATGTTACTCTTACAGTGTCCCTACAAGGTAGATGCCTAGCCTGCTCAGGATGTAAGGTAGACAGAGGTTTTGCTGTCCCCTGTTTTTCCCTTCCACATCTGCTGCTGAGAATCCCTTTTCCTTTGAGCTCATGTACAAGTGCAAGAGTCCTTCTGTTTAGCTTTGTCTGTTTCTTTTGTCTGTGTTTAAGGTAGTACTAGGAGGTAGGAGCTATTTGAGGCACAAACTGACCTGAAGAGGGCAGCCTTTCTCCACAAAATAAACATTGCCAAGCCATTGTGAAGCTAAAAACCTCATCTGTATGAATAGAACATGTATGTGTGTGTGTGTGTTGTGTTGTTACAGTTGTGACCGACTCTTCGTGACCCCATGACCATGGAGTTTTCTTGGCAGGAATACTGGAGTGGTTTGCCAGTTCCTACTCCAGACGCCTACAGCACCTGGTATTCCCTGGTGGTCTCTCATCCAAATACTAACCAGGGCCGACCCTGCTTAGCTTCCAAAATCGGGCAAGATCGGATGTGCTTAGGGCATCTAGGCAGCTTAGAACATGTATATGCATGTGTAATTTTTTTAAAAAAAATGCATTCCTAAAGAATATAAAAGAATATAATCCCCCATAGCATATAAGGTTATTTGATGGAACAGGTGATTAAAAAAAGAAGAATGTGTCTGTCTGTGTGCATGAGAGAAAAAATGAAGAAAGAAGGTTTTCTCTCTTCCTCATATCATTATTTGACATGATCATAAATTAAGCATATCTGTGAACAAGCAGAATGATCTAAAATTGTTCCAAGACAATTTCTGACACAACATGGGAATAAAAACAAACCCAGGTTTAAAGATAGATTTAAAAACAACATAAAAACAGCTAGGTCCATAACTTGGTTTGAAGACGATGGAAAGAAAAGCCAGGTTTTTCTAGCTTAGCCTAAGCCCCAAACATGTTAACAGACTAGGCGATGGTATGTGGGGATCCTCAGACAAGAGTGTGGTATTAAATGAAAACAACCCATGGCTTTTCCTCAGAGACCTGTTCCTTTTGTGGTTGAAATATAGTGAAATGAACAGCAGCCTCTTTAGAAGCTGGATTCTCCAGGAATCGGAGTTGCCCGAACTGGCAGCCAGCTGAGCTTTTGTTTTTCTTTGGCTGCAAAGTACAATCTGGGATTGTACCAGTTCTTCTACCATGCAGACAGGCAGAAAATATTCACAGCAAATACCTTCCCTTGTAGATTCTGAAGAACATCATTTTAAAACAACAAACGTCACTGCCTTCAACATTTTACACCCATAAAATAAGACTAGAGAACCCTCGTCCCACCCATTATTCTGCCACTAATATGCATGTTGGAGAGGGCAAAATCCAAGATATTTTAAGATGCTCATGCAATTTATTTCATGTTTTGCTCCTTTTTATTGAAAAACATTTCCACCTTTTAAAATTCATTATATCACATTGTTAATAGTAAACTTTTACTTGCATACCTTTAATTATTTAAGGGCATTTTCTTTGCACCTTTGCAGTGTTGAATTTCATGCCTTGTTTTGGAATTTTAAAATAGAACTTCAGCAACACATTGAAATTCGCGGTCTTGCTCAGTCTCTCTAATGTAATGGTGCATTGCCAGAAAAAGCTTCCAGATTTCCAAAATGATTAACCTCCGCAGTGGGGCAGAACAGTAATGTAGCTTGAACTACTGGTCCTGTTGGGTCCTTGTCAGTTTTCAGAATGGGGTTTACTTCAGTCTCTTCTGACCAAGAGGATACGCTGGAAAGTATGTTCTGTTTTTCAGATTTGATCATCAAGACTCCACAGTTTCAATAATAATAATAATAATAATAATAATAATAATAATAATAATAATAATAATAATAATAATAATAATAATAATAATAA
>JAHTLZ010000335.1:1588849-1612080 GCA_023846285.1 Phrynocephalus versicolor
AATAATAATAATAATAATAATAATAATAATAATAATAATAATAATAAAGCAAATTTATTCTGAGGGGGAAAGTGGCAACGATTTTATGTAGTCTTTGAGCTTTAAGCATAGAGAGATTTGGTATCTTATTCTTACTTGAAATGACATCCACGGGACCATTAAAATGAAATTAATCTGTTTCCATTATTGACGGTTTATTGGCAAGTTAGAAAGACAACTCCTAAGTCATCACTCAGGTGAAAACCAAGCAGGCAGCTTGTTATGATTCAAATTTTGGGTTAGCTCCTGAATTGCTGTAATCCCATTGTCCCATTTTTCTTGAAAGTCAGCATTTCCATGTATATATCCTTTTAGCTCATAGGGTGATTAAACTGTGAATATAGATGGTTTTACCTCAGATGCAACAGAACAGAAGACAATGTAGTAAATGTGGACTCCGTGTTATTATGATTGTAGCACCTCAAAAATACATAGAACAAATCAGAAAATGTATGTAATTTGATTTTGCCAGTCTGCCATCTCAGCTAAATTTACAGACACGTTTTCTCTATGAAGGTAAGACCAATTCATTTTTAAATGTATCTGTGCGTATGCTACAGTTTTTAATTCCAGTATTATTTGTGATAAACCACAAGGCACAGAGAATGTAGTTTAACATGTTATTCTGCCATGAGAATAGTATTCTCTTTCCATTTTGGATACTTTGACTCGAAAGAAAATAGTTTTAAAAGGAATGAGGCCCAGTTAACAAAAATATATATTCTAAGGGCAGATTCTTTTTGGCCTGTGGCTTAAAGTTCAGGCTCACAAATGGTCTTGTAGCTTCTGATTTTCATTTTGAGCCTCCCCCCCACCAATGACCTGGAATGGTTAAATTCCAAATACCCCATCTTGCTCCTTTCTTGCTTGCTTTTCCCCTTTAATTTGGCATTCGAGGCAGGTATACCTGGAGAGCAATTTTTTAACCTTCTTTTGCCCCTTTTCTTTCGTTTGGAGATTAAAGGCAAATGCTGAAATGTATAAAAAAAAAGAAGAAGAAGAAGAAAGAGGTGCCGCCAAGCTCATTCATCACCATCCCTTCGTTTGCTGGCTCTTTGTTTCTGTTTCATGCTGTGTGCTTCACATTACATTCCACAAGCTGTTTTTCCCTTGCTCATACTATTTAAAAATGAAATGAATTAAATAAATTCTGCAGTTTGGTTGAAATCTGATTTTGAATATTTTCGAAGGGTTCAAAACCACTTTTCTGAACTTGGTGCTCGACCAGGAGTTCTTGGGAATGTGAAGATTTCTCTGGATCGAAAAATGAACATGAGTTTCTCCCCTAACTCAAAAGATGCAGTTGCTAGTGCCCCAAATGGCCCTTTATGCCTGCAACCAGCAAAAAGAACCAGGAATAAAAGCAAAAAATTGACAGTACAGAGAGAGCATTGGAGTGGGGCCAAAGAAAGCAATGGCTAAACTTGGAGGCACAGGGTTCCCACCGCCCCCCACTCATTCCTGAGCTCCTTGTGCATGGCAGGGCTGAAAGTGGACCTCCTGCCAAATTGCCAAAACATGGCCCAACAGGAACCACATCCCTGCAGTTTTAAAAGGCCCCTGTGCATGTACATAATGAGTCACCCCTTGGTCTGCACTGCCTCTAATTTGCAGGAGGGAAGACCTGCCTTACTTCCTGGTAGGCCCTGCAACAATTCATGACTGGGATTCTGAATTAGTGCTTGTGAAGATGCCTCTGCCTGCTTTGCCTTGATTCAAAATCCTCTCCTTTTCTTTTAATTCTCCTGGGCGGTCCACCTGGTGTTTACAGATTTATATTCTCCCTCTGCTTGTTCCCATCTAGAGGACTGGCAATAAAATGTAGTTTCCTGAGAGTCGAGGAGGAGTCTGTGGTACCTGAAACAATTATGCTGCATGGTACCATTTTCAGCAGAAGCCAATTTGGCAGCCATCTCCAACGAATTGGAAGGGGAGAAGATTGGTTTCTGGAAGAGGAGGAGAGCTGATTCATGGGTCCTGCTTTATGACCTGGCAACTTTTCCTTCTGATAGGACTGGCGACTGAACCTAGCCTTACAGGAGGATTTAGAAAAGAGGGGTTTTAAAATTTACTCATTTATTTGCTATTGTTATGGGGAAAGAAAACATCAACAGGCACCCTCCCTGGAGATGATTGGCTTTGTGTTGCCCACAGGAAAGGATTAAGATCTACCCTTCCTCTTCCTCTTCTTCTTCCTGACAGAGAGGCTGACCAGTACCAAGCCATCCCCAGTGTCTTCAACATACCTTCATTGCATCATAAATAAAACAAATTACTTTTTTTTCCTAGGGTGGAATAAGCAGGAAGATGAGGAGAGATGGAGGGTGGGGGGTGTCTGCTTGATGATTCGGAAGGGGGAGTGGGGAGAAGGGAGGGGGAAGAGAGTGAGCAAGCAAGAGAAAGAGAGAGCGAGAGAGCGATCTTTCCAATGGCTCTATGAATCTCAGGATGGCAGCTGAGAACAATGGGGGAAGCAAGCAATTACCTCCAGTGCTTTCCCTGATCCAGGCACAGGAAATATATTCCTTCCCAAGATTCTCCCCCTTTTCTCTCCCCCCTCCTTTATATATGTAATTCACTTCTTAGATGAAGGCGAGGGGAGATATAACAAAGGAAGTGGGGTGGGGGCGGGGTGGAGAGAAGTTCTGTCAACCAGCACGCTTGACAGTTGCAGGACCCTCGTAGAAGACCCAGTGTGGCAATTTCTCCACAACCTTGCAGGCTCGGGCTTCAGCTTCCAGTGCAGCAGTGCAGAAAGGCTGTTTCTTGCCTTCAACATTTTCATAGCTTCTTGAATCACAAAACCCATGGCTGAGAAAATGCTGGATGAGAAGAAACCAGCCTGTTTCAGCAGCACAGCCAAATATGTAACTAGACTCTGCCCCTTCATGTCAGAAACCTCTGGCTCCCCATCCTCAATGACCTCTGGGTCAGGCCTTCTTGGTTTGACCTAAAAGGAATTTTGAATTGGAATCCAGGTCTTCAGTTGAGGAAGGCCACTTGAACCACACTCAAACAGACCCACTCCCTTCTCCAGGTCAGTGGGTGTCAGCCAGCATTAGATGCATCACTGAGGGGAAGCAGACATTTTCTACACAGGACTTGGGTGTTTCCATAACAATGTCTGTGAATTCACTCTCCTGTAGTTTGCAGGTACCCATGCAATGATGCAATGTGTCTTACCAGCCATGCATTTTCACTCTGTAGCTTTTCTATGCAGTTATAGTAACTCTGGACACACAGGTTTTCTTCTAATTCCCCCATCCTTACAATGAGCAACATAAGAACAGGAAGTCCTTATATTTGAATGCCCTTCTTAGAAAAAGTATGCCTTTTTCATCTCTCATGTTTATGTCTTGGATTCTTTGGTAGCATTCTTTGGATGGTAAACCGTAAGACAGGAGTCACTACTCTGGCTCATCTTATTCCACTACTAGCCTGGGCAGTGTTCATGAATCCCACTCATCAGTTCCCACAAAAGATCCATTAGTACAACTCCCACAGTCCTTTGTCATTGGCAGTACAGGCTTGGAATTCTGAGAGCTGTGGCCCAAAACATCTGGAGGGCTGAAGTTTGGCCACCACTGCATTAGTATTTTGGGACCTGGAAGAGGTTTATCCATCTAGTCCACCACCAGTACCTTTCTTCCAGCTGGACCTTCCTGCAGGATCACTCCTGTAGATGGCTGCAGTTTCTCTGAGAAGCTGGGACTCTGAATTCTCGGCTGAGCTTTAGGGATTCAGACATCTGAGTTTTTGCTTTGAGTGTATGAAATACAGCTGGCTCCGAATACCTTTGTTAGCCTCGCCTGTCTCTTTGCAATCAAAGTTGTGCTCCAAAGTCATTAGGATAAAAATATTGGTCTTTTTTCTTCAATTGTGCTTTTACAGCCAAAGCATGTAGAATAAGAGCATTAGAGGGAATTTAGAGGGAGGCTTTGGATATTAAATCTTCACCTCTTCTCTGAGATAACATAGCTTTGCAAATCAGCACAAGACCTTTGTTTAAACTCCCCCTGCAGCGTGGCCAGGGTGGATGGGTGAGTTGTGGGGGGTGGGGAGATAGTGTTGGGGGGTGGGGAGAGGAGGAATGACACCCAGCCTGTCATTGGCTGGGCTTTACATAATACAGTACCTACCAGCAGCAGCACTGATATTAACCTTGATGGCATTATGATTGCTATTTACTGTGCAAGGCTGGTAATGGTAATCTTGAAAGGGATTAATAAAATAAATTAAATGATAGAGATATTAAGGCCATTACCAACAAGCAACAACACTTGACAGCAAAGGAAAAGGCACAGTTTGCCATTAATAAGGAAAGAGAGTAAGAGGGTGTTTGTGTGCATGTATTTGTGTGTGGGTGGGGAGAGAGAGAGAGAGAGAGAGAGAGAGAGAGAGAGAGATCAGTGGGCATATACATATGAATTCTGGATGCTTCATTGTAATAAACTTGATTCAACCCTACCCCCACTGTTTGACACCACCGTTCTGCCATCTTCCTCACCAGACATTCTCTTTTACATTTATGAATAGCAAACATAAGGAAAGATCCCTAAAAAATAGTGACAGACGCCCCGAGAGTTGACCTCTCTTTTCCTTTCTGGGGCCTCTGAGCTGCTTAATATGTGTTGTGATAGCAGATGATGCAGGTCTTGCCTCTCTCTGCTCACGGCAAAAGAGCAGGATACTTTCTTAATCACAAGCAAATCATCTGACCTTACACAGGGCAAGTGCCAATTGGTGTGCAGAATGGCATGGTGGCAACCACCTTGGGTCAGATCATACTTCATGGTACATTTCTTCAATGGGGCCTAGGGAGGAGAACTCAAAGGTCTCCCCATTTTTACTGTAAGCCTTCACTGTAAAAGTGTTTGCAATTTATATCAGCAGAATTTTGTGGGCTAGGGTAAAGTTCTATTAAAAAGGAGTAATAACTTTAGAAATGTGTAGTTTTCTGGTGTGTGACATTTTCTATCTCAGCCCAAAGGGCAGTCATGGGCATTTCCTACACTGATAGCCACATCTTTAATGGGATGCAGTATTGTAGTCAGAAAATTCACCTCACCTGAGCACCTCCTTTGAACAATCTTTCTGTTTTTTTAAGTACGTTTGTCAAATTTAGTGCTGTAATACACAAACATGGTATCATTTAATAAACAAACAAATGGGGAATGTGATATTGACTATAGCAAGGGACCCATGGATCTTATACATGTCGTTGACTTTCCCCTGTGTATTCACACTTATTCCCATAATTAGAGATGGGCACGAATAGAAAAAACGGAGTTTCGTTTGTCGTTTGTTGTTTAGAGGTCCGTTTCGGTTCGTTTCCGTTGTTTGCAAAAAAAATTTTGCAAAAAAATTGTTTCCGTTTCGTTTCCGTTTAGTTACCGTTTCGTTACCATTTATTCCAATTTTTCATGATTTTTTTAGCATTTAAAGCCGCTCACTTCACGACAAAAATCCCTGCGTTTCTGTTTCATTTCATTTTAGAGACAAATTTCGTTTGTCGTTTTGTTGCGTAACGAAACGAAATCCGAAAAACAAAAATGAAAACTTGTTCGTTCCGTGCCCATCTCTACCCATAATCACATAGCTGGGGGGCCAGGACCATCTCCACCCCCTGAAAAATTGAGCAAGCAAACACAGGGACATTCAAGTGTATGGGACGGTTGGATGCTATTTCTGGGATGGATGGAGGCTGCTTGCCTCTCCCTGAATCCTAAATATTTCTGTTATCTCAATGTACACAGAGGGACACAATGTTATTATAGTAACATGCATTATGGACAGAGATTGGGGCCACTTACCGCCAGGTAGCTTTGCCACCACAACTGCCCCATCCTGGAAAAATTCCTGGAGATACTCTGCGTACTACTGTAAGAGTTCTTGATAAACAGATCAGCCAAGATTTTTTTTTACAAACGAATGGCAGACCTATGGTTTTATTTGTATGGAGAAACAAACAAACAAAAAGGAAGCGGGCAACAGGAAACACAAAACCAAACATTACCCCCCATCCTCCTCTCTTCCTTTTCATCCCTAACCTCTTGCCCACTGAGACCAAAAGTACAACTGGAAATAAAGCAGCGCCAGGCACCTGGAAAAGATTGTGTGACCTTCCTGGCCTTGGCCGTGGCCTTGCCATTGAAGCTTCCCTGTCTGGAGCTGGCAGAAGTGCGGGAACAGGAGTGCGGGTCACATACGACTGGCCATCCGGCTGACTTGAAAGGAAAGACTGGAGGAAGAAGCCTCGAGAAAGCCTTCTTGGGGAAACAGAAATAAGCAAGTGGAAAAACAAACAAACCAGGGAAAGTGGTGTGACTCGGTGGGTTGGCCAAGACCACACGGAGTGCACGCGTGTCGTGGCGTTAAATGTCCTGCGGTTTGTTTGGTTGCTGCAGAGCACGCAGCTTCCTTCCTTCCTAAGTTCTCATTTGAAAAGGTAAGTTAGCATCTGGAATGTGGTGAATGTGTGTCCTCTTTTTTGACATGTGTCAGTGGCCACCCTACCTCATGGGGTGTGTGGGTGTGGGCGCACACAAGCAGCAGGTATGGCTCTGCACAGCTGCACAGTCAAAACACTGCAGACTTTGTTCGTATCCTCTCAGCGTCGTCACTGTGCCGTGTTTCTGGGGTCCACCGTTGGTTTCATTCAGCCCTTCGAGCCAAGGGAGCTCACCACAGGCAGGAAATCAATTCTTTTTATCGTTAACCACTTTACTACTTACAGGAGCTCCTTTCATTCAGAGAGCTAAGAACTTTGCAGGAGGCTTTTGAGATTTGCCGGCTCTTGCAGAGTAAAGTCTGAGGGATGCCAGGCTGAGACCCTCCAGAACCTGCTGGAGCTGCTTCTCTAAGGGATCACTTGCTTTGCCTGCGACAGTGACTCAGCACACCAGTGTCTGGGCTAAATGTTCCACAGCAAGAATCACATAAGACATAAGGAATTTTCTTTCATGGTGTCAGAACTAGGTAAGAACTCCATGGGTACCTACCACCAGCATGGCCTCCTGTCAGTTCTGGATTTGTGAGGACCTTGCAATAGCCTCTCTTCTGCCACTGAGTGAGGTTTAATATACTGTCAATTTAATCTAATACAGGTTGGCTTGAATCTGCAGATCAGCTCATTATTGTTTTATAATTGGTTGTGGGGATGGCCAAATAGCTCAGTGGTGTAGGCATCTGGCTACAGAGCTAGGGTTGAGAATTTGCTTTCCCACAGTGCTTTCAGAGAGAATTGCTGGGCGGTGTGGCCTTGGGCAAGCAGCATACTCCCAAGGCACTCCAAGAAGAAGGGAATGATAAGCCACTCTTGAGTATTCTCTACCTGGGAGATCCTGAAAAGAGCCACCATAAATCATAATTGGCTGGACGGCATATAGTGATGATGACTATTATTGATTGGTCATCAACAGATAGGAGTGGTTTCGCTTGCTGGTCTGATTTTGGAGGTACTAGCTTTGAAAATTGAATTTGTCTTGAGAGAAAAATGATGCAACAGGAAGAAATACGAAATCTGCCAAAGGTGTGATCTGGACTTTCCCTTTGAGAAGCAAAGAGTGCATTTACACAGATATACATGCACACACAGCAGACTCAGGACTGACAAGAAAAATGTGAGCAATCCATCCAAGGCTTCTAACCCTTGAAAATCTAGTACATCAAAGCAGCTGCCATTCTAGTTTCATGCAATATACATTATCAGCATGAAAACATTAGTTGCACAATTTTACTTAATTTACACAAATTTTCACTCTCACTCTCTTATTGGGTACACTACTAAAACACCTTGTGCCCTCATTTATTTATTATTATTTATTTATTATGAATATTTTTACCCCACCTTTCTCCTTAGAAAAGGACCCAAGGTGGCTCATGGGGCAAAGAGGATAATTTCCAGCAAGAGAGGTCCTTATTCTCACACCAGGCAAAAGGTTCCTCTGAGATCCAGTGCCCTTGATTTATTTTATTTTATTTTATTTTATTTTAAATATTTCAGGCAAAAATCAAAGAAAAACAAAACAAAAAAGACAAAAACATGTGGCACATTAAAGACTAACTTTCATATTTTAATGTAATGTTTTGTTACATTAAAATTTTCTTGAAAAAAAACTAAGACAGCTATCCTCTCTGAAACTTTTAAAATACAGTACTTCTGTCCCACCTTTCTGCTTGAAAGGACCCAAAGCGGCTTGAGATGAAGCAAGATGGCAGTAAGGCCACCTTTGGTCATATTGAGGAGGCAGTGGCCAGCATTCAGCCACTGTCTGGGGCACAAAGCCTGGCTCTCATTAGCACACAGGTGGAAAAGGATAATACTGCAGTCTGGAATGGTGGAGGGCTACAAGCACTTGCCACAGCAGGCACAAATAAATCATGTTACAGTAGCCCAGGCTACAGGTCACAAATCTTCCCAAAGATAAAAAGGAACCATTTCTGACCATGTCTGAAACATAACTTCCATGTGCTTCCTGTTATAAAAGAATTGATTCCATATTGGGAAACCTATCAACATGCTTGGTCAAAGACAAGGAGAGAGCTACCAGGGCGATCAGACGACCCCTTCCAGATGTATTGTCCAAGCAACTCTTATACCTCCGTATCTCTCCTTTTCTGTCTTGTCTATATATCAAGTGTTATGGAGTGCCTACAGGAGACACTTCTGTTCTGGTCAGCTGGAATCAGAGATGTGGGAAGCAAATAGGAAAGGTTCAGGGAAACTCTGTATGTGCTATTTACACATTACAAAGAACACATATTTCACCATTAAAGGAGTTCTCTCCGCATGGAAATAATTCCTTCAATGCTGAAATATCACACCTGATGGTCACAGCACAAGTGCTTCATGCCTTCCCTAGTTGGCAGACTAGCTTGATTTGTTCTGTGATTGGTCATCAGTGCTGGAATTTTTAGTAATCACAGAACCAGGCCTTCACGATCAATTTGTATCTATGAATTAGAAGTAGCCACTTAGGATGTTCATGGCAAGTAAAAGATAGACAAGAAAATAGAAAAGAAAAAAGGACACATGTTGCTCTGAGAAATCCATCCCATGATTTGAGTAAAAAAAAAAAAGCCCTTGGAGTTTATTTCCATGATGGTTACGGGCATGTTTGCTGGTGACCATCATGTGCACAGAGCCACCCACCCACCCACCCACCAATCCATCCCAGAGAATGAACAACTACCTAACTGTTTCCTTGGAGAAAGGGAAGTGACATCACCCAACAACATTTACCTAGAAAGGTGAAGAACGTACAATATCTCCCTTTTCTTTCTTTCCTTGTGTCAAAGACACCACCACACTTTTGGGGAAATAACATGTAGGAACTATTCTCCTTTAGGGGTGGTTTTAACTTTGTCCTCTTCATCCGAGTCAGGTGCGCAGGGACCCTGTAAATACTGTATTGGCAGAAGCAAGGGTGCCTCATGCCAAGGTTTGCAGGGAACAGGTGAAGAGCAGCTGGAGGCCCCGGAAGAGCTGCATATACAGGCTTGCTGTGCTGCTGCTCTCTGCCTCAGCAACACAAGTGTTTTGGTGATTCTTAATATTACACTCTTCTGTTCCTGAAAGCCAAGTTCCTGCCTTGCTTCCAAAGACAACTGCATGTTCCAATAAGCTCCTGCCTTGCTCCTGAGGTGTCCTGCATGCTACAGTTGCCCTTGTCTCAGAGACTCTGCCCCATCATTCTGGTTTTCGGGTCTTCCCTATTACATTTTGCCACCACTGGCCTAGCCCTGGCACTCTTCATGCTTGCGATGCATCCTCATGTTCACTTGCAAAGGAAATACTGTCCTAGCACAGCACTGCAGCATCACACAGTGGAGTGGAAATCTAACGGCTAAAGAGAAACAGATGCCTTCTGAAACATATACCTGCCCAGCTGCTGTAGCATCTAATCAGAAGGAAGGTGGGACATGAAAGCCCAGTATGCAGTAATAAGGGCTTGTGGGAAAAGGGGGGGGGGTCAGTGGCAGCATGGAGGAGAGAGAAATATTTGGCACATCTTTTGTTGAAATTCAATCTCCACATCTCCACACAGGACCAGGCTTCGTCTGCTAACTTTTCAATCAGCTTTTTAGGATACAGTGAATTTTGTCATAATTTGGTCAACCAGAACCAGATGTGCTCCCCCCCCCACAGCCACTTTGACAGTGCAGAATAACAAAATCATATTTGTTCAAACCACTAGTCAGGTAATAAATAATGGTGGATACAATGATGCAGCTTAGCATTTTTCAAAAGGGGTAATGAATATTGCTGAAAAAAATAATTTGGGAGGGTTCTCTCCCCCCTCCACCATCTTCCTTCTTTCTTTTTAAGTGAAAGCCATCTGAAGCTCTCTGGCTTGATAAGGGTTCTTTTCCCGTTGGGTCAAATCTAGTCCAGACTCCCAGGAGTAGAACAAAAGGGACATTCAGCAGATGTAGCACCAAGAGGACAAGTGGGTGTCACAGTCGCGGTCCTCCAGAGTAAAAAATATAGCTGGTGGTGCCAAGGACTTCTCTTTAGGATGTGTTGGCTCCCTGAAGGGCTGGTTCTCTTGCCTAGAAAAATTGGGTGTTGCCCACCGCAACTCCCATGTCCTTGTCAACTCACAAAGGAATTCAGAGGAGTACCAGGGAGGAGGTAGAATGGCAAACAAGATGTAGATGTCAGCAGCTCTGGTGAACCCACCTTTCATTTGGAAAAATAGCTATCCTGAATGCACTAATGCTGGCTTCAGCAGGAGAGGGCTTACAGCCTAAAGTGGTTGTTCTTGGCCAATAATTTGATTGGTAAAGTTTTTCTCACCTCTGACACTGCTGGGCCCAGCCCTTCTTCTTGTTTACCTAGACTTCCTTTTGCTCCTTTGGTGTTTTCTTCATCCTTGACTTCCATTAGATAACCAGCCACATAAGAGTTTTTGCTAGAGATTCCATTTTACTGCCACCCACTTCCTTTCCCCTTCTGATTGTAACTATCGAAGACACTGTGATTAAACTTTCTTTTTCTACTTCAAGATGTGTATAAGTTGATTTTTTAAAAAACAAAACTACAGAATGGACTAGATTTGTGGGTTGGCTGGTGGGCTTGGGAAAGTGTCTTAACCTTTTTCTGTGCCCCCCCTCTTGCCTTGTGGTCTGCTAATAGAAGGGAATAACTAAATAGCAAATATAAAATCCTTTTACCAAAAATACCCACCACTTTTTGCCACATCAGCCCGATGAGCATTATCAGCCATCAGCAATATAGGGTAGAAGGTTGTCTTGGACATTTCCACATTTGCAGTTACATGTTCTTGTAATTGATGGCTGATGAACCAACAACTTTTTGAGTGGTTCTAGCCAGTTATCTTGTGGGCAGAATCGCTACAGACACACAGCAATAATCTTTCCAGACTGTACAGGGATTTGTAACTAATGATGGGCATGGCAATGGCACAGAAGCAGCAATTTGGGTGAAACTCCCAAAAGGCAAAAAGGCAATATATTGATCTTGATACAAACTAAGGAATTGTAAACATAATACCCATGTTGCAGCATGTATATAGATGGGCAGTACAGTACATTCATTTGACCTCAAATTATTAAACTAAATTTGTGAGTCATGTATATATTACAATTATTTATTACAGAAAGCACACCATTAGAGGCAGGTTTTTCTTAAGTACTGAAAGTATCTGGTTGTCACAGTAGTGGATTAACATTCTCTCACAGTTTGCAAATCAGGGAGCTTGGCAATAAATTGTTTTGTTTTGTGACTGGTCTTCTGGATGTAGACACAGGTTCATTTTTTATTAGTGGGCCTTTAGGTTACATCCTGATTTAGTCCTAAGTACCATAGTTCCATTGAAATCAATGGGATATATATCAGGGTTGACTAAAAAGTTTTGTTGATTTTAGCAATCTTTCCTTTAAGTGCATACATTTAGTCAGCCATCTTAATCTGGAGGTTAGACTCCTTTTTTTTAACCAAACCTACTTTTGGACTGAAGCAATGAAATGAAATTTCATAAGGCAATATATTTTTGGTAAGAGAATGGTGCCAGTCAAAGGTGTGTACGTGCATATGTGTTTGTGAACTCTGGTGTGCGTGTGTGGGGAGGCCTTCCTGAAGAAAGGGCCGCTTAATACAAATGCTAATGACTTAAAATGTTATTCCTTCTGTGCTTTAGGAGCAAAATTAAAGGAACACAGGCTCCCAGCCTGTGCCTCATCTCCAGTCACTCTTGAGAAATTCCCAACGGCATTCGCGGGCTCCCCTCTTTTAAGAGGGTGAACCTGGAACCACTTACAGGAGTGGTTTAATAAGAGGCGAAATGTGTTTTTTATTTAGGATTTGGTTGCGTGAAAAAGATGAATTCTTGTTTGCCGTCTCCCGAGAAAGGCAAAGTCATCTGGGCAGTTAAGGGCTGTGATGGAACCCCTTTGTCCGTTGGCTCTCTTGGGCGCATAAATTATCCCCCCCCCCCCCGGGGCGGGGGGGAAATGGCTGAATTTGCAGAATCAATCAGAAGAACTAGCAAAACTTGCTTGGGTTGGACCTGCACAAAGTATGGAAAAGTCACTTCTGGGGACTCCACATTCCATAATCACCCAGCCAGAACTGCTATCCTCTTGATGTTTCTCTGTGCCTGTCTCTCAATTTCATCAACATATTCTTAACACAATGGTTTTTGTGGTGTTCTCTCATCTGCTTTCATCTCCACAGCTCTAGACAGAGCAAATTGGAAAGGAACCTGACCAGGGCTTTCCCACAAGGGTTTGGGGGATGATGATTTGAAACACAGTTCTGAACTTGATGATCACTGATTCCTTATCATGGATCACTGATATTCAGGGTGTCCCTTTTATAACCCATGGTTTCCTTCTTAGTCCAATGGCCCATGCATCCAATAAGGAGGGGCAGCAACTTTCTTAAATGCCTCTCTGTTGGATGCAATTAAGAGGCACTGAGTTAGCCTTGTGTTGCAAAACTCCTTTCCTTTCAAGGCATCCAGTTTATGACTTTGTGGTGTGAGATGGTGCCAGCCATGCTGCTGTTTTCACTATTCAGTGTTGAGGAAACACATTTCATCTGCCTTTGATCCCAAGATCTGGATTGCTAAAACTGATGGCCACAATTAAAGACAGTCCTGTTGAAAACCTGACCTCTGTCTGCTCTCAACTTCATGTAAACTTTTCAATATGGGTGTAGTTTGGTATTAAATTACCCATGCTTTATTGCTTTCTAGCACAGCTCTGTCCTGTTGCTTTTTAAAAATATAAAGGCTAACATAAAAGAAAAATAGCAGCGTATCTGCATAATTATGTAATTATATACATGTTTTCCTACACTTAGAGAGCCTTTTGTGTAGTTTATGCCTCTTCAGAGAAGTGGTAATAGTCGGGGAGAACAATTTCTCTGCTTTTCCAATGGGTGGCATTAAGATGAGTAGCTCGCATCCAGCACTGTGAGGCTGCTTCAAGAGCCAGGGCATGGATTCAGTGTCCTGAGAAGGAGAATGGGAAATGTGCCTCTTTACTCATCTCCCCCCCCCCCCCAATAGACCTACTACCTCACATAAAAGCCTTCAATCATCTGCTTCTAGCCTACAGGAAGAAACATCACACACAAGGTACAGCTTCAGCGCCAGTTTTCTCTTCGAATGGCTCAAACTGTTTTTGCCTTCTCCCTATAAGCAGCTCCACCTGATGGCCTCTTTTGCCATCTCCCTTTATAGCATCAGAACGACTTGCTTGTTAAATACAAAAACTTTGTAGCAGGGGCTTTGTTCAGTCACCACATCACAACATTTCTCATCAGGCCTCAGAGATTTTAGCCTGGGCTAAAACCTGGGTTAGAAAACCATCAGGGATATTAGGGAACTCCAGATAGGGCTATGAAGTGATGTTACCCAAACCCCTGCAGATTTACAGCTGCCACTCAGAAACAACAACATTGGGTGTGACACATCAGTGGCCTGGCTCCATATAAGTCAGGTTCCTATTGTCCTCTTTTCCCTATCTGAGATTTCCCCACTCCTGCTTTTTAAAATGCAGCTTATTAAGAGTCAGTACACATAGGCAGGAATTATAAATGTTTACCAACTCACACCACCTCCCACAGAATTGTATTTTGACTGTCCTTCGTTCACAGCAGATAGACTTCTTTTCACTAAGCAGCAAAGATGGGCTAAATGAAGTCAGCTCCTGTAACTGGTTCTCACAGAGTTTGGTTTCTAGGCCCTTTTGTGTTCCTGGTGGCCCTCCTCTGGACGTCTTCCAGCTCCCAATATTCTTCAGCGTGGTCTATCCAAACGGTCAATGCCAATAAAAGGCCGACTGAGGGCGACAAACCTGGAAAGCAAAATTGATTTCTAATGTATAGTCAAGTCATTGCCAGAAGGTGGGGAGTTTTCAGGTGCCAGATTGAAGTGATGACAAGAAGTCTGTATTTTCATATGGTTTGCCCTCCATTGCCGAGATCTTCAAGCGGATGCGCGCGCACAGTAACTGACACAGATCTGTTTCTAACCAAGATAAAATGTGATTTCTACTGTTAAGCTGTAAAATGTGAACTTAGGACGCAACATACGTATGTCAAACACAAGCCACCATGAAAGTGATTTGAGGGTGTGCACATGAGCCAAAACTGTCTCCCTAAATTCCCACGACATTAGTGGGCAGCCCAGGGAGAAATTCTGCTAACTATGCCATGGAGCAAGATGGAATTAACCTACCATTCTGAGAGGTGAGGAGTGTGGGAATTCTCTTCTTTGGAATTTCAGCTCAGTCAGTATTGAGCAAAGCTGTGTTTTCAGTGCGTTGTAGTGGATAAAAGGAAGCCATGGACTGAGAATTTGGGTAGTCTAGGGGTAGTAGGCTACAAAAGTGCTTTTTTTCCTACTTATGTATGGTGATTCAGTACAGTTTTCAAAGCAGATGCTGCTTAATGTATCATAAATAGTAGAAGTCACACCTTTTAAAAAACAAATTACTATATCATAAACTTTACCATTCATAAACTTGATGCCTCAGCCAACCAGACAAGGAGACTTCATTACAAAAGATTCATACATCTAGTTATTTTCTCTTATTGTTTTTCCATGATGCTTCACTTCAGTCAGTGCTCTCTTCCTTCTCTATATGACTAGAAAATCATTATTTTTAGTGTCAGATAATATATTATAGAAATGTGCATTTTGTGTCTCCTGTTATATTTGTTTCCTTCAAAGCTCTGTGCCTGTGTTTATATCCTGTGTAGACCAATTACAAAATAATAAGCAAATGAATTTTTAACATGGAGAGTAAGGCATCATTGAGATAGGATAAGCAGACATCTTTTATTTTTGAAGGGAACTCTGGTTCTTACAACATGCTAACCGTATCATCTGTTTTCAGCAGCAATGCACCAGGTAGCATCCTCCCACAGTTCACTGTTTTTTCTCTTGCTAGCCTTTAAGACAGGAAAGTTCTTTTTGCAACAGCAGACTGATTCGGCTAGCCCTGTGGAAATTTATCACCAGTCCTTTATCTTTTCAGACAGACTGGGGGTGTATGGAACCATATAAAATGCTTGGACAAGTATCATGAGGCCAAGTGCCACAGATAACAAGTTGAATAATACATTTATGTCTGTTTTTGAGACCACGGTAAGGTATAGATCTCCCAGGAGAACAAAATACTGAAGGAGATATTTTTGGAGTGGTGCTTATTAAGCTTCATGTTATCATTAATGGGACATTTTGCTAGGTACAAGGACATGTTTAATTTCTTGGATTTTGAGTCAGGAGAGATTGCAGTGGAATAGAGAGGTTTTTCTTTCTACAGTCATCAACATCTCAGTGGGAAGCTGCATTCCAGAAATGCAGGATCTGTTCTTTTTAATAAATCTTGGTAAGTACAATACCAGTGGAACTTCTAGCTTTTTAATTAAGGTGGTTCATCTCTCCAGTGACTTGTTCTTCCCTCTGATTCCCTCTGTTGTCCTGCTGGTAGGGCCTTCTTTACCAGACTTATGCTACCTTCAAACCTTCTGCTGTGTTGCTTCCTAATATGCCAAAATATGCTACATTTAGATATAAGACAGTTATTGCCATCCTTTGCTTGTCCAGATGTTGGACCTGGGTAGCCATGCGTCCTCTTTTAGACCATTGTCCATTTAAGGGCTCACAGAGGGAATCTGCTATTTGCTGTGGCCTCTATTTGAAGGATTGGTTCAAGTCTGATTTAACGAGGAAGAACTCCAGAAAGGGAGATTAGGGACCTAAACATTCCCCATCCACAGTTAGGATCCCCCTGAACAACAAACTCAGCAACAGGCATGAGTTGCTCCATTAGAAGTCTTTCTCACTTGAGTGAGATGCACTATAATTATCCTTAATTTGTAAAGATCACTTGAAATGTTGTATCCTTGTGTGTGAATAAGCACATGCCATTTAATGCAATTGAGTATCCTGGCTTCTTTCATAGTGCCTGTCCTCCATTTTCACTGATGTGGAAGTAGCCAAACTCTTTGGATCTCAGTTCCCAGAAGTGCCAGACTGGATGGCCAGACATTTGGGGAGTTGAAGTCTAAAACATCTGGAAAACCAAAGATTCAGAACCACTATACCTAGAAAGACAGGGTGCCATGGAACAGCCAGGTCCCAAAAGCTGAGTGAATACACCAAGGTAGCAAACTAGGAAGAGACCCCTCCTTTAAAAGCCCTTATTGGGTCATCATCATGAGGGTTCATATCCAGTGATATTGGGTCATCCACTAGTAGGTGCTGCAGCTCCGTTCCCATAGCATGCAAAGTTAACATGAAAAGGCTGTGGGTGTCATTAATAGCAACCCCCAAAATAAGGAGACTGGGATGAGTTTCTCTATGAAGAAGCTGCAACATTTGAAAAAAAGGGCTTTCCTACCTAAAATGCGAAGAACCATTGGTCCTTTTTGTCGCGCTGAGCACTCATCTCATAACTCTGGCCAACACAGCAGGTGTTTTGTTTCTAGGCTAAGTTTGTTAAAAAAATTGATTTCACACATGCCAATGTCACATGGGGCAGCTGCACCTCAGGATTGCAGGAGAGGTGCAGAAACCAAAAAGAAACAGTATAATTGAATTGTCAGCTTCCCAGAGAGTGCCTTAAGCACTATAGGGCAGTATATAAGCAGCATGCTTTGGCTTTGCATTAATGGGATAATCCTTTTTCCTGATCCTCTGTCCAAGAACCTTCATAACTTCAGGATCTACCATACTTCCACAATCTGTAGAAATAAAAAGTCAGAAGCAGGGAGAGGTTCTTTCTTCTTCCTGTACTTATCTGGAAGCTTTCGTTTTGTGCTTCTCAAACTCATCAGATAAATAAGGTTCATCCAGGGCAAAACAAAAGTTCTTCTTTGTGGCCTGGTTTTTTTCTTCATTGGGAGAAGGATGTCCTGTAATTGACAGAGGGGACTTCTCTCCACTATGGAGAGCTTCATGGTCCCCCTTTCTCCCCATTTTCATACTCTTTTAGGGATTATGCAGCTTCTCTGCAACAACCTGAAATCCATCAAAGCAAACAAAGTCTCCTGACATATTATCTACCACTGGAGAAAGGAGAACAGAGGTGAGAACTGAATATAGAGATCTTCTTTATTCGATATGCCAAGAGACGCAGCCCAAAAGGAACCTTTGGAAGTTGTTTCTCTTTGTGCCAGGAATATCAGGATGTATGTTTGGCATCTGAAATGGAGAATATATCTGTTCAGAAGACAAGAATTTTAACATGGGGAGAGGCATTTCACTCTGTGCATAACACAGGTAACAACGCAACGCACCAACACTTTTATCTCATTTTATAGCAGCTGTTCAGTGGCTGCTGCTTCCACCTGAAGAAAGTGATTTCTGGAAGGGTGAAGCAAACATTTCAAGGATGTTCACACCATCCCTTCTAGCCTATTTTATATTTTATTCTACCATCAAGCCCTGCACATCATTCCTCTCCCGACCCCCAATCCCTCCTCCCATAAGTTAGTCTTCATAGTATGGACTGCAGACACTTAGTTTGATTGCAAGTAATAAAGGCAGATTATCCACAGGGTGGGTTGAGTGACAATTCTGCCTTGCTCTGACCCAGTGCCCAGAGAGATAAGAATTAATCTTATAAACCTCTGCACACTTCTCTCCTCTCCTTCTGATCTCTGAACAAATGGCAGGGTTGTATTAGCTTCTCTTTGTCCGCAGTTACATGAAAACACAGAGACCAGAGGAACTAAAGACAAAACAACAACCCCCCTCCACAAAAACACTATTTGGGCTTGGCCTGGAGGTAATGCCAAAAAGCTTTTATCTGGGGTGGGGTGGGGTGGGGTGGGGTGGGGAAGGACCCAATTCTGTTGTCACTCAACACAGTACTGTTGGTTTGTGCGTTCAAACCAGGTTGTTCAAATATCTACAGTTTGTGGCAGTACAGAAAAATTATCTGCTCTTACTGTGTCACTGTAGTAAGATGGCAGGGGAGACAGGGAAGATGGTGGTGGTGGTGGTGGTGTGGGGAGGGGGAGAAATCCACACAGAAATAGAAAGAGAGATATGGGGGTGAAGCTTATAGGGGCATTGGAGATGGGAGAATAACGGTGATATATAAAACATGCTGTTTGGGGAAAGTGGCATTCAGGTTAGGGTTAGGGATAAATTAGATTGAGATAAAACCTCCTTACCCAATGTAGTGTCCTAGTGAGAGTGAGGGACTAGGGGTCATGAAGCCTGGATTTCACTTGAGGTGTGGAACTGGCAATTATCTTGTTTACCTTGAAAGCCCTATTAGGAATGCTGTACATTAGTTCTGACTTGATGTCACCTACCTACCTACCTACCTACTTACCTACCTACCTACCTACCTACCTACCTACCTACCTACCTAACTAACTAACTAACTAACTAACTAACTAACTAACTAACTAACTAACTAACTAACTAACTAACTAACAGTTATTTCTGCTTACCTTGTAAAATGAACCCAAATATCCAGTATTGCATATTGGCATGAATAATTAACAAGAACAAAATATATAAAGCCTAAACCTTGTGTCATTTGATTTTGGTGTGAACCTTTGTGGATAAATCTGTTATTTTTAAAGGCTTTTTTGTATACATGCTATTTTAAATAGTTGCCTATTTAGCTGTAGCACTAGAGCTATAGTTTTTGCAGAACAGCTTTTTTTTAAAAAAAATGTGTACTCAATGTAATAGTTAGGCAATGTGCATATTTGTGTGTGTATGAACACGTGCCAGTGAAGCAAGGGGTACCACCAACCCTGAGGGTCCAGGATAGCATCACTCTAAAGCCCGGGGTCCTGGCTTAACCACACACTGACTGATGCCTGAGGTGCATGTAGAAAAAGAAAAACAAAAGAGGAGAAACAGGGCACCAGTGGATGAGTGACATTAGCCTATGTGCAGTCCTTCTCATAGCACCATTTGTAGCCTTATCAGAGATCTGGAGAGCCTGTATTTATTCTACGACATATCATCTACCAGGGCAGCACCAGCCTGTTTCCAGAGGTTTCATGGTCCAAAACCTGAGTGCAGCAGGCAGGTCCTTGTTAGAATTGAGGATGGCTGGGGAGATTTAGCATGCAGTTGGAAAAAGCCACAGGAGAAACTGTTCACAAATGCCAGACTGCCTCTTTCAAGAGTCCTCACCTCCATGCAGAAGTATTTCAGTAACATGTGGAACTAGCTGGGACCTGGTCCATTCTGATTTATAAGCCAGTCACTTACATTAAGGCATTCGTCTTTAAAAAAAGGCAACCGCTTTATTGACAATAGCCCTGGAGGAATGCCTCCTAGGTCACATGGCTACCAGTGCAATATTGTAATCCCAAATCATAGTTCTGAATTCTAAATGGGAATTTTCTGAATGCAATCTGTCTTTCTTTGTTAAGGCTCTATGGGGCACATAGAATTGAGCTAAAGAACAACGGTGAAAGGTCAAGCGCGACTGAGGTGACCTTAAGGAGTAAACAATTATTCTAAACAGTGCATAGAGCATTCCCTTCCCAAGCAGGAGCTGCTGCTGCTGTTGCTGCTTCTGATGCAGAGTGATTCCCAGACAGTCAAGTATTTAGGTCTTCATGAAATGCCTCCTTCCCCTTCTTGTGTTAATACAGACATTAAGCCTAATAGTATCTATTTAGCATAAACAAGAAGATAAAAATTATTCCTGTGATTGAAATGTTTGTTATATAGCACTAGGCACCTTCATACACTCGTTGGTTTTGCATTTTAATCCACTCTACGCTTGGTTTTGGGACTGATAGATTAGTTTTAATCCCCTGTCTAATAATGGGGGACTGGTGAGATTTATTAAGCAGGCAGGGCCCAGGCTCTTGGATTTAAGAGGACTCGCATGGACTTCTCTCTTCATGCATATTGAACTGGGAGAAACTGGCAGTGGATCTCATTGGAAGATATCTGGAGGCTTCATTAAGCTTTGTGTCAGAGTGTAGAAAGTGTTTCATCAATAAAGCAGGCAGATCTGGAGCATTCTTGACTATGTTTGGCACAGCAGACAGAAGAGGAAGAGGAGGAATAGAAACCAGAAGAGTGGTGGATCTTACTAGATAAAAACTCATGTGATGTATGGTTTAGCCCTGTGGCACAGTGATTAAATGCCTGTACTGCAGGTAAAACTGTGGTCACGACCGGGGGTTCAATCCCAGGTAGCAGGCTCAAGGTTAGCTCAGCCTTCCATCCTTCCGAGGTCTGTAAAATGAGTACCCAGCTTGCTGGGTGGTGGGTAGGGGGCAATGTGTAGCCTGCATACTGTAATTAAAAACTGTAAACTGCCCAGAGACTAATTGAAGTGGTATGGTGCGGTATATACGCAGAACACTTTAACTATCTTCCATTCAAAAGCCTTTCCAGATCACTAGCTCCAGTGAGCAGCCATAATTTGGTGCACAGAGTGTTTTCCTTCAAACACAAACCGCACATATATTGCAACATTTCAGAGTTTCTTAGTCAAGGTGATCAGGAAGTAGCTGCAGGAATGGTCACTTCTTGCTGCCAGTAGCATCCTCATCCATGAGCAGCTTGCAGGGTTCTTGTCAGTCTTTTTCGGAGAACGTCCTCAATTGGACATGCTATTTTTGCAGGACCACCATCTTTTGCACTTAGTAGGAGGGGTTTTTCTCCTTTCTCCTTGGTATTCTTTTTATGTTCTCTTTTCCAAGGGCAGCTTACATCTTAACTAACTCCTTAAAATCCAACCAACCATGTGCGTACTAAGACAGTGTATTTTTTACCTGCTAATGTCACGGTTACGAGCATTTCTGCATTCAGAAGCTGGGAAGCAGGAGACTAAACTTAATCAGCGTGATTAAGACCAAAGGTAAGCAAGAGCGAGATCCTCAGTATGTATTTCTCTCCACTGCTTCTTTGTAGTTTGGAAAAGGAGTCAGTTTCTGAGTGACAATGCCCTGATTGCAATACAGGCACTTGAGCTGTCTGTTATGGAGTAATTTGATTTGTGAATGAGTTGTCCATAATGGGAGCACTGAGTCAAGCACGCACCCCTTGGATGGAATAATGCACTTTGGGCATCTGTGGTGAATTTTAGACAGAAATAAAATACGTTCCATTGATCATAATTCACTACTTTCCCATTTAGACATAATAAAAATAAACTCAGCACGATAAATTGTCTGGAAAGATCTTGTGCTAACACCACATGAGCATCAGTATGTATATACAAGGATCCTATTTATGCTAGAACCTGGGGTACAGCGACACTTGATTTTATTGGCTCTTTAAAGGGGAAGCACGAAAGAAAGGAGGTCGTTCCCCATAGCAAATGGCAACAAGATGTGTTGATCTAAACTGAGCTACTCAAATTAAAAGGGGCACCTGAGACCCCATCCCACCAAACAACATATATCAAAAGACAGTATCCATTATTTTCAAAGGACAGACAAAGGAAGGATGTTGACACTTGCCACGTGTTCAGAAGCTTGGTCAGGCAAAGCTTTGTGTTTCCAATGCAAAGATCCCGAGATGAATGAAAAATTGCACAAAAGTGGTCAAGGAATAAAATAACCAAGGGAGCAAGTAGCAGGTCTGGTCTCTGGAAGGAAAACCTAAAGACTGGAGTCTTATTGGTTATTAAGTAAGTGCAGTGGTGTACATGGCAGTGGTGAACAGTGGCTAGTGAATGCACTTCAGCTTGTCTTCCTCCTTACGCACCAAATCATATGACTGCTATGTGAGGAGGAGTGCAAGTGTCAAATCATGGGGTCTTTTTAAAGGGAAAGGCAGAGTAAAATTATTTGAAATGAATATATATTGGCAGTTTGGCTCTGTGACTTATGCCATGGCCCTTGGCACTGCATGAACTTTTGGGGGTGACAATCCACTTGCTCAGACACATGGAATACAATATGTTAGCCACAGGTCTATTTGCCCATTCTATATTCAGATCATGGTTTTCTTGATAGGAAATCTTGTTTGTATGCTGGATTTGGAAAGATAACAGAAGACTAGTTGACAACCCTTATTTTTTGTGAGAACTTGCTTTGTCAAAATACAAAACTCAGTACAGTAACTAAATAATTTTAAAAGTGGAATAAATAAGAATGAATAAAACAAAAAGTCACACAACTTTGATTTAGACAACATGTATTTTTGAGGAGGATCAGCTGATTTCTGCAATGTGGGTCTTCAGTAAAAGATCCTTTGTGATTCATCTAGAAACCACATCTCATTTCCTACCTGCCTTTCTGGTCTAAATCAGAGATGGTCAATTTTACTTTTCTGGAATAGAACCACTGGAATTCTATAGCCTAAACAAGCTGAAATCACGTTTGCAGTGAGAATCATGCAGTCTGGGGAAAAATCCCATCTCAGGCTCAGGAATTAAATAGAGCTGCTTTCTCAGTTCTCGTGACCCGCTTCATGTATTTCACCCCATTTTGTCATCCAGGGTTTGCACAATGCTGTTCGGTGGGTCTTGCCAACCCTATGTATTGTTGTGACTTCTATAGCAGACCCTGGACAAATGGTGCAGTTTCCATCACAAGCAGTATGGTGGCAGCATTTCCACAGGGACCCACAAGAAAACATGCCTGCATGTTTCTCTTGCACTGAAGCTTTCATCTTTAAAATTAAATGATCAATTACCCACAGCTACCCCCATGTGCACAGACACACACACACACACACACACACACACACACACACACACACACACAC
>JAHTLZ010000335.1:1612090-1629467 GCA_023846285.1 Phrynocephalus versicolor
CACACACACACACACACACACACACACACACACACACACACACACACTGTTTTGTGCATCTTTGATGTAAACTATTTTGAGAAGCTCTGAGCCTTTATTGGTTATTTGCTGCCCCCTCCGTCCCCGAAAGGCAGGAAGCAGTTGGCATTGTAGAAATAAAATATTGTCAGTTAATAAAAATGAAATATTACACTGCCAGAACCAGAAAGAAGGTGTGTGTGGACCCCAAAATGTTTTTTTCTGGTTGTGGGGTAATACAGGAGGACATGTCAAAAGCTGGTAAAATAAGGCTTCATTAATTTCCCCAAAACAGTAATAGTAGCAAAAACTGCAGCAGCAACAACAGATAGCTATCCTTATGAGAAGGGAGCAGAGATGATCTACTTTCACCAGATGACTGGTCAAAATGACTAAATTCAGGAAATTACGTAGTTCTGTCACAGTGCTAAAACAGAAAAAAATGTATTTATTTGAATATTTATACCCCTCCTTTCTCCTTGGAAAAGGACCCAAGGTGACTTACAGTAATGAGGGACAATATACATTCCAGAACATTTAAGATATATTCAAGTCAAGAAGAAGCATCTTAGAACATTACAAGGTAACATTAGAGCTATAAAGAGCACACAAAAAGAAAAGAAAATCCATTATGAGGGGTAGCAAGTAACATGGAAAACACGGGTGTTCTTATGAAATCAGTCAATGCAATCATGGGTGGCAATCCATATAAAGTCACATCGTAGGTAGTCCCTCATTCAGGGAATGCTTGTCTGAAGAGGAAGGTCTTTGCCAGAATTGTATTGTTTGTGTGTTTGAAAATAAAACAAAAGTGGGAAGACACATGAAAGGGAATCTTGGGTCTTTGCTTCCATAAATAATAGATTTCTAAGGAGCAGGTTGCCATACTGGAGACTTCTGTTATGTTTACCATCATGGATGGACATTTGGGTGTATCTTTCGGGGTCCAGAAAAACACCTGTCTGTCTGAGTTGCTCCAGTGATGCTGAAACTCGCCACACTATAGCTGCAGATTGGGGCCACTCAAAGATGTCCTGCAGAGCTGAAATCTAACACATACTTGTTGGAAAGCAAACCCTAAGTATTCTCGAGCAACTTCTTTCCCATCCTTTAACTGTTCACTGAAGCTTCACCAGGCTGGTCGTTTCCTTTGCTTTTCTACCATAATTCTGGAACCAGGTTACACTCCCTTTTGACTCCTTGTATTGTCCATCAGTTAAAATTAGGTATTATTTCAGGTACCATATTGGTAAAGCTTTTGATTCCAAATCACACCCCTGTTTCTGCTTCCCACTCTTTCATTTCTTTAAGGGGGTGGAGGAAGGGGAAAAGTGGTTAGGTGTTCTAGAAAGAAGATTGCAAGACTGGTGGTATTTTTGAATGGATGTTTTCAATGGATGTCGATCATGAAAACTTGTAGCACCAAGAAGTCTCATAATTGATGGCTTCTAATTAATATTTGAAAGACCCAATTGATGACAGACAGGTGTGCCTCCACAGAAATACTGCATAATTGAGATGTTGTTTCTATAGTCTTCAAATATTATGGATGCTGCTTGTAGTGGAGGGAGGGGGCCAGGAAGAGAGGATTGGATTCGCTTTGGTCCTGGAGGGACAGACTCCATTTTGTTTCTTTTTAAATCAATTTATGTGTTCCAAAAAGAGAAAGGAGAAGGAAAGGAATCTGAGAGGATCTGAAAAGAACAAAATGGGTCTGCACCGGCACAGAGTGAGGCCCAGGAAATATTTTAGATTAGGAAGTATTTATCTTTTCATCTTTTTCCTTTTCCTTTTCGAAGGACTTCTTGGGACTAAAATGTGTGTGCGTGTGGGGATTGCACAAAGGGCAAAGCCAGGGGGGCTAGCTAAGAAGGGCTGTTTATTGGTTGCCCTTGCAGATGGAGAAGGGGTCCCTCAATGGGATTACGTCCCTTCTCATAACCTATCAGCTGTCTGATCAGAAATTCATAATGCTGGCCATCTATTTCTCAACCCAGCAAGGGCTGCCTGATTGGATTTAAATAGGCAAATGCTAGACTTGGGTTTTGACATTCTCCCTGCCCCTCCCTGTCTTTCCCTTTCGCCTGTCCTTCCTGTCATAATGCCATATCTCTTGCCGCTTCTTTGCCTTTCTTTCTTTCTTTCTTTCTTTCTTTCTTTCTTTCTTTCTTTCTTTCTTTCTTTCTTTTCACTTCTGTTTTCCACCACCATTTTATATTAGGTATGAACTAGCATGATGAGAAGTTATCAGAAAATGGAGGATGGATGAGGGGAGAGGCAGAGAAGGGGAGAGAGAGAGAGAAATTGAGAGGGAGAAAGACGCAAACACAATATAATAGCGGGAGGAAGTGGGGTGCTGGGAGAACTGGATGGCAGAAAATTGTAAATTCTTGCTGTCATCTCTCCCCGGGACAGTAAAATCTGTTTTTAAAAGCCCTCTTCCCCCTCCTTCAATTATTTTTCCTCTTTTGCCACTCACCCTTAAAAGGAGTTATTTCAAGATAAATAATCCAGGTAGTGTCCTTGCTCAAACGGCAGAATGGCGCAGCGGAGGAGGATCTGTGTGTTTCCTGCCCTTTACATACTACATAAAGGACAGCAAAGGTACCCAAAGCCTAAAGCCAAAAGAATCCAGAAAAGGTTTTGGGAGCCAGGGGCCATGCAGTGGGAATGCCTTGCACAGTCTCTGGTGAGTGACATTCCTGTTGGGTGCGATGTCACTGCAGTGGGGTGAGGTGGAGCCTATATGGAGAGTGACCCTGTCCCAGCTATGAAAGAATCAACTAGACTGCATGAAATTCAGGGCTTGCCATGGGGTACAAAACAGTGGGGAAACCCTATTCATTTGACCCTGGGAGCATACTATTTCTCTTCTAGTAGGAAATTAAAACAATGGCACTTAAATTGTGAGAATGAAAAGGCTGCAGATTCAAGCAATCTGATTGGGATGTTGAAAGGTGACGGAAAATTTGGAGAATTCTGCAAAAACTGGTCTATGGTATGCCCTTGGTTTTCTCTTTCTTTATTCAAAATATCATGTGGCAGGTCATGAAGAGAAACAAGAGAGGACGGACCTCCAGTCATCATCATAATTTTAGAATTTCAGAGCTGCAGTGCAAGCACTGTCTCAGCTAGCATTTGCTGGACTTTGGAAAGGATGCATTTCAATTCATATGCTACTTCTTGTACTGGATCTTTGTTGCCAGCCTGCCAGCCTGTGCTTAGTTAACCATTCCCCTTGTACACTGATAGGAACTGCTCATAGCTGAGAGAGAAATAGAAGGATAAAATGAAAAAAAAATGAAAAAGTTGGTTCCATGAGGAACAGCGGTCTGCTTACCAACAATCGCCATGAACTCTAATATAGTAGAATAAAAGCCGCTGAGCCCATAACTTGTTACCCCATGCTGGGAAGACACCTACGGTATATATTATTACTGCTAGCAACAGGCCTGTGTGGAAGACGCCTTCTCCTAGCAGCCACAGTAGGGGGAAAAAAAAAACAAAAGCTGAGTGGAAACAAGTCAGAAATGAGTTTTGCGTGTGACATGGGGAGCCCAGCTTAATAATCTTACCTTTTGATCATCACTAATTTCCACTCTCTGGGCTAAAGAAATGAATTTGGACTGTTCTACATTAATAGAAGAGGTGACCTGTCAGATCTTGGTTTTTGTTCAACACGTTGGGTTGCACGTACCAGTAATCAAACCATGGAGGGAAGGGAGGGGAGGAAGGAGGGAGGGTTTGTCAAGTCCCTTCTCTGACGGCTTATGCTAGATTTCTGCAACACGCAGGGTGCTATATGGAGGAGGTGTGGGTTATGGGCTTAATTCCCCCTTTTCAGTTACATTTGCAGGCACAGCATGTTTGTCCTGATATATAAAAGGGGCAGGACTGGCACAAGATCAGTCTGGCACATTTATATTTTCTGGGCAAGGAGTGCCCATCATCCTGGAATCATCTATGGGTTACTCAGGGTCTGAAAGGGAGGATTCTGGTTGATGCTGCCTTCTTTGCAATCTCAGAAGTACTCCTACAACATTCAAAGCCAGTGAGATCTTGCTGTTGGCGCCCTGAAGGCACCCACCCTAGTCTCATATTAGACGGCAAGCAGTTTCAGGCCTGGTTAATCCTTGGATAGGAGACCACCAGGGAACTCTGTAAAGAGATGAGAAAATAAATATAACCCAAGAACGTGGACCACCCATATTTGGGACCCACTAGGCAAATTGATCCAATGGCCTAGTTTGGTCTTCTTCTCTCTTCTGAGAACCACTGTGCCTCAATGAACACACACAAGTCTCATCAACTTTTAAGCACAACTGGATTTGGCCTGCTTAACATTTTGGAAGGGACTTACCAGGGAAGGCCAAGGTTCACCTGGTAGAGTCAGTAATTTATTCTGCCAGAAACTTCAAATAACTTTTTTCCCTACCATATCTGACTTCCCCCCTACCATATCTATCTATCTATCTATCTATCTATCTATCTATCTATCTATCTATCTATTACACTTGTATCCCGCCCATCTTCCGGATACATTATGTCAAGCAGTCCTGTTTGTCTGTGAGTTCTCCTATAGTTGCGGCTCTACCTGGCTGTTGTCCCAGCTGTTTTGTGGTCAAAGACATACATGTAGGATCCAGCCCAGAAAAAAATGTAAATGAAACCCACAACCGTCCTTCCCCCCACTCCCCCAAAACAACCCACAATAGCCTGCAGATGGCAGAAATCCAACATATGTGTAGTGGAAAATGTTTAAGAAACCCACTGTTCCCTACTTCAAAGCATTAGCTCAGACTCTTAAGAAAGCAGAATTGCAGAGGGATCAGATAGCAATGTGAGACTGGTTTTTTTTTTATTATTTAGTCCGCCATGAATGTGGTGCCAAACATTTTATTGTATAGGATTGGCTGTTGGTTTTAAACATAGACCCTCTGTGTTCTGTTCTAATCAAATAAGTCTTTAAAAATGTTATACATCAGTGTGGGATGTGATTTTCAGATTGGGGGTGGAGTCTTTGCTCTTCAGAGTTCAACAAGTGTTGGCCAGTTACTGCCAAAGTTTTTACTGTCATTGGTGCTGTCATCATCTTAAAACGGCAGATGTAGTTCTGCAGCCTATCAGCTGCCATGGCTTATGTGAAATTCTGGGCCACAAAGCATCGTCCCGCGTCAGTGGCAAACAATGTTTGTGGTCAGAGGAGTCAGAAAATAGATGATGTGCATCATGGATGGCTGCAATAATAATACTAATGTCCTGCTCTCAATGAAAATGGCAGCTATTTTTTTTTTAAAAAAACCACCCTTCTTTCTGCGAAGGATCATGTGGCTTCCTCTCAAAGAGCCATCCCCAAACTGAATGGCAAACTAATTAGCCACTCGCAAAGCTGTGAAAGAAGTTAAATGGTCCTTGCAGACCCTCTATGAATTGTGGATAACACATCAAACGTACACTAGAAAGCATTGGAAAACTGAATCTTGAGGAAACACCACACACACACACACACACACACACACACAGAGAGAGAGAGAGAGAGAGAGAGAGAGAGAGAGAGAGAGAGAGAGAGAGAGTACCCATGCCTTATAGTATGACCCCCTATGGTAAGTATCAGCAACTGGCAGGCTGTGGGCCAAATTCAGCCCACCAAAAGCATCACTCCAAAAATAATAATTTTATCTGGAGGAAGTAGCTGCTGTTTCCTTGGAATATGATCTCATTGCCTGTTCCATGTCAGTTATTTCCATGTCCTTTGTCCCTAGCCTCCCCCCATGCCTCCCCATGCCCCTCCAGGTTGAAGGTCCTCTGCTTTTTAATGGGTTGACAGATGAGTAGCCACATGGAACAGGAGGGCAGCCTCATTGTCCAGGGTGGTTCTTTGTGCAGCTGGAAGCGGCAGCATTATTTTCATGTCTAAGTGATGGTGCCTTATTAGGGTAAGGAGAGCTCATTAGCATGACCATAATTGTGTCTCAAGAGTGCCTGTTTAAACACATTTTTTTTCATGGCTTGTAAATGGACATTAAACACTCACTCTGGTTCATGCGGGGCACAGACCGGAAAGTGGGTGGCTTCTCCTCCTTGATGAAGGACAGGCAGCTTCCTCCCTGCTGAGACCACTCCCTGACCAGTCTTGCCTGGAAGACGGATTGTTGCTCTCCACCCTTCCCAGAAGCTGCTGTATAAAAAAGGAGAATATAGTGCAAGGCCACCTGATGGACTGGGATTCTCTCTATCATTCCAGATTTTATGAAAACTTCCTGGTGTGCATCATAATTGGATTTGGAAAGGAAAAAAAGTTCTTTCATCTCTAAAAGCAATTGGGTTTTGCCTCAAAACAACACACAGCAACAAAAACAAGCAAAACATATGCTACATCCCACAAAGTTTTCTGCCAAATAAAACTTTTGAGTTTTGAATGTGCTACTTAAACCCCTGGTTGCTTTAATTTCAACAGACTAGCACTGAGGGCTGGTGATCCTGTTTCAGAGGTGCTGTGAATCCAGTCCAGGCATTATTTGACATGTCAAAGGAGCTGTCCAAGGTGCTGAATCCAGAATAGGTGTAATAATTTGAATGACTTTTTATTAAGTGCAGAATAAAACCTAGAGCAAATACTCCCGTGCCCTTGAAACTGCAATCAACAGCCACCAACCCTTTTGGAAATTCTTGGGTTTTCTTTCCAGTTATGAAAACAATGAAAGCTAAGATGATTTGTAAGACCAGAAGAGACCAACAAACCCATAGATGAGTTTGTTGGTCCCAGCACATATTTCAGCAACAATGCAGAAAACGTTCAAGTTCCTAGTAATCAAATGTTTCCACACTATCATGAAATTGTAGAAGGTCCTGGCAAAGGGATTGGCTGCACACAGCTTTTGGATTTTCTTTGACCCTGTGTTTACAAAAGATCCACTTTTCTTAACAAAGAGTTCAATATTGCAGCAGTTGAGGCACCAGCTTCACTGCTCCTGATGTGCCTGGACAACTGTTTTATTTATTTATTTTAACACTGCTGGGCATGTTCTTTTTCTGTCTTTAAGCTGTAATGTGATCATGGGATGAAACCAAAGGATGGTGGACCTTTTTTTAGCTCCATTCCTCTCAGTTGTTGAAATCTTTGCATGGGGTTTATGTCTCATCTTTAGATGATGTGTGTGACTGGGGAGGTGCAATTCAAGTTTGGAGAAGAGCAATGTAATCTTAAAGAATCTGTTTGAAGGCAATTAATAGTAGCAGCTTTCCCCTCCATCTGCACAGTCTGCTTAGCTGCAGGTCCTTGAGGCTTCTGGAACTTTTGTACTTCTTTACAGCTCTTCCCTCAGTTCTATAAGGCCCAGTTTGTTGAAGATTCCTGCAGGACTCCAAAGCCGGGCCATTTCCCCATACAAATATGGCATTGCCCACTTCTGTGTTTGGATTTTGCATGTGGACCACACAGGTGACCCCGTAAAAACCATGGGGGAACTGGCCCTTTCTGGCAACTCTGCTTTTTAGAGTGGAGGGCCCAGAAGCAGCTCCACTGGCTGCATCAGTCATGGGGTGTTTCTATGCGTGCTGCACTGAGGGTTGATTCTGAAAGATCTTGACGTTGCCGGATCCCTCCGGAAATAAACCCTTCCTCTCTTTCCTTTTGCATTTGCAACAGGAGAGAGAAATCTTTTTCTCAACTAGGTTGTTTTTTAAAAAAAAATATATACGTCTCTACAAACAGCTCGGAGAGTAAACAGCCCATTAACCCAGCACGTCTTTAATGCGTGGCGTCTTAATAATAAAGGCTGCAGCTAGAGCACAAATCCGGCGTTCAGAGAAGGGAAGGCAATGGGGTGTGGGCGCGAGTAGGGGAGACGTCGCCTGAATAATGCAACGGGGGCAGTAAATTTCGAGCCGGGCAGGGCTGGGGGATGGGAGGGAGAGTTGGGACCAGGAGGGTCCTCTTTCTCGTCCTCCCCCTCCCCAAATACTCCCCGCCCGCGCGTTCGCCGACGGAGTGGCAGCTTAGCATCGGGTCACCTCTATCGCTCCATCTCCTCCCCTTGGCGGGGTCACTCATCTTTCTAAGCGAGCTTTGGGGCGGGGAGGAAGCCAGGCGGGCAGGCAGCCCGGGGGCAGGCGGACAGCGTCTTGAGCGCCCCTCTCATCTCATCGCTCTCTCTCTCTCTCTCTCTCTCTCTCTCTCTCTCTCTCTCTCTCTCTCTCTCTCTCTCTCTCTCTCGTGCTTCCAAGGGCAGCTTGTTTTTATTTACGCTGCTCCCCCGCGCGCCCTCCTCTCAGCCCAGCTCGCCGGGCCGCAGAAATCGCGGAGAAACGAGCAACCCCCCCCCCTTTCCCCGGCGCTCGCGTGTGCTGGGGTGCCCGTGTTGGACATGCGGTCTTTGCTGGAATGATCAGTCCGCTCAGGTCCTGGGGCGCCTGATTCGAGAAGGCCTTCTCCCTCATTGTGAGCCAGCCACGACTCTCCGCCGCCCCTTCCGCGCAAGCCTCGGTTGGAAAGGGGAAAGGATGAAACTCAAGTGTTTGCCCCCACCCCCGCCCTCCATACCCGAGGATACGTGCCTTGCCCCTGGTTCCCTTTATGGAGGGTTGCCAACTCGCCCCCCTCTCCCCCCCGGGGGCAGGTGAAGGCCGCCTAGGGCTATTTGGGAGGAGGGCGACCGGATGAGGTCTCCACCTGGCTATCCCAGGCTTGGTTCCCCTCGGTTCTTCCTTGCGGTTTGGATGGGAGAGGGCCAGCAAGGGGATGGGGAGGGCCTGGGCACCTCAAGAGACGTCTCCCTTTCTAGGAGGAAATGAACACAGGCTCCCTAGAAGGTGCGCCTCCAAGGCTCGGGCATCGTCCTACGGCGCTCCAGCCTCCCGGTTCGTGGTCCTTGACCTGATCTGACCTTCAGTCCACGGCGGCAGTGGCCAGAGCCTCTGGAGAAGCTGCCTTTTCCTCCGGCCAGACGAGCCCAGGTGGTCGCGGGAGGAAGCGCAGCGGGCGAACGTCCCCGGCTCCCTTGGCGAGACCATGGTCTCGCCTTTGCCAAGCCTGTGGCACCTTGACCTCTGCACCCCCGTAGGGCCGGCCTTCTCTGCCACCTGCCTGCCTGCGCTCCGGATCCGTCTGTTCTCCGACGGCTCAATCGGGGGAGGGGGTCAGGCGGGGAGGGCTTCCAGAAACCGAATTAGAAGGAGACAGAGGGAAAGAGCTGCCCTCTTCCCACGAGGAGGCGCCTGGAAGCCGCAAAGGGGCTTCTCCCGGGAGACTCGCCGCCCGTCCCGTCTCTGCTGCACCCCCGCCAGAAAGCCCGGCTCGCCGATCCAAGCAGCCTCTTCGGCTCCGGAGGGGGCGAGGCCGCGCTAGCCGCCCTCACTTGACGGGCCTCGGAGCCTCGGTCTCCCGACTGCAACGAGAGCAGCCAGGCGGGGCCTGCTGGCGAACGGGCGCCCACCAGTGCTGCCCTTGTTCTCCTTTGGCCCCTGGAGGCGCGTTCCTGCGCATACATTGCCACAATATGTTTGTGCTTTGTGTGTGTGGTGGTGGTGTTGGGGAGGGCGGGAGGGCGGAGAAAGAAGCGGTGGAAGGACAGTGGCCTTTGGGAGAGGAGAGGGAAATGGGCCGAGATTACTCCCATGAAGCAGCCGCCTCCCTTCCCTCCAGCCAACCTACCCCTCTAGGAGAAGCGACTTTCCATTCGGGGGTTCAGACACGGGTGGGGGTTGAAAGAGAGATCCTGGCTTTGGGTTCTCCTCCTCCTCCTCTTTTGCAAAAGCCTGGAGCGGCGTGACCCTCCCCGCCTCCTCCTGCTCCCCAGCAGTCCCCCCCTCCCGCCTCCCTCGCCTTGGCAATGAGAAAGAGGAGGAGGAGGAGGAGGAATCCTGGGCGGTGGCTGCCTGAGCATGGAGAGAGGTGTCTCTGGCGTGGGCTTGTTTGTTTGTTGCTTGCCTCGCCGTGGCCCCAGGGGTGGCCCCCACCCCGCCGTCTCTTCCTGACGGAGCTGCAGCAGCAGCAGCAGCAGCACCAGTAGCAGCAGGAAGAGAGCCCCAGCCCGGCCGGTCAGTCCCCCTGCACCGGCTCGCCCCTCCTTTCTTCTGGATCGGCCACGGGGGTGCTTCTTCTTAAGAGTCACGCCGCCCCTGCCTCCACCCGCGGCAACAGCGACGGGAGCGGCGGTGCCACGAGCAGAAGAAGCTACGGCCGGTCCGGTCCCGGTCCGCGAGGAGGTAAGGCAGCCGCGCCTCCTGCCTGCCTGCGCGCTCGCTCGCCCGCCCGTCCCGGCCTTCCGTCCGCCCGCCGGGCTCGCTGATGATGCTGTGAATATGCAAATAGACGGCCTGCCTGACACGTGTCTGCCGCCTCCCCCTGCCCGCCCCTCCTGCTTGCCTGCCTGCCTGCCTCCCCCTCCCCAGCCCACCCCTCCCCTCCCCTCCCCTGCCTCCTGTCCTTGGCGCAGCCCCGGCTGCCCCGCCGCCGCCGCCGCCGCCGCGCCCGCTTGCCTAAACCGAACCGAAGCGGCCGCGGTTCTGTTTGTTTGTTTGTTTATTGATGGCTCTGGCTCATTTGCATGCTAAAATGACACGTGGGGGGGGAGAAGGGGCGGGAAGAGGAAGGCGCGCCTCCGCGCCAGATGACCGGAGAAGCATGCAACAAATTAATGATGGGGATGATTGAACTTGCGAACAGGAGCGGGGTGGTGGGGGTTAGGGAGAGAGGGGACGTGGGGGGGAGCCCCTTCCTGCAGAGCCCCGTTTGTCTACTTCTCTTCGGGGGCTGCGGGTGTCGCTAATGAGTGCGGCGAACATTTAAAGGAAGTTTCTTCATTAACCTCCGTTCAATTGGCGCTACCTCTCCGAGGCAGCCCCCACTCCCTCCCCGCACCCCACCCCACAACTCGACCTGACAAGGCCAAGCCGTGAATTAGGGCGCGTGTGTGCGTGTATGATGGCTGAAAATTTATCATTTCCGAGGAAGAACCTTTCAGGCCCTTCTGCATCGCCGTTGCTCTTTCATTCCAGAGGCGCAGGGAGGTTTTAGCCCCTCTCCTTAAAAAATATTTTTTCTGATCCCCCCCACCCTAAAATGGCCTTTTTTTTGGCTGCCGTTCCCTTTCATTCATCTTGTAGAACACGACGCGGTGCAAACGATCTGGAATCGGGTCGGGTTTTGGCTCAAGGATCGTGTGTCTCTCTATGTGTTTGCTGTTGCTGCTTTCCCCCTTTTTGATTTCTGCGCCTCCGGGGTGTTTTTTATTTGTAAGCCCTGAAACTCGGACGAGGCAAGGAGGTTTGCGCAGACAGGCGGCTGTTATCCCAAGCAGAATGAAAGAAGAGCAAAGCAGAGAAATTAAGCCGCAGCAGCAGCGAAAGAGCAAACATTTATACTCCTTGGGCTTCAGATTTTCCGAGCACATTTCCACCCCATTTTTTTTTCCTGGCGACCTTCCTGCAGTGCAATGCAAGGTATAGAATAAAACGCCCTCTCTTCTCCCCCCCCAACCAGCCCGTGCTAATTTATTAAAAACCACAGAGAAAAACCCAGAAGCAGCTGCCCTTTCATCACACTTTTTGTTGGAGATTGGCTCCTGCCCGGTTGGAGGAGTTAGAAACTCATTTAAAAGAAAAAAACTGGAGGTCCCCAGTGCGCTGCTGGCTCCTGGAAAAATTAAAACCAAAAACAGTTGACTAAACAGAACAGGGAGAAAGAGAGAAAACGGGATCGGAATGATCAAGAAACAGGCCAAACATTCCCCTGAGACTCAAGGATGGCTCTGCAGCCCTGTCTGGCTGCTCTTGACTTGAATTCCAGCCCTTCCCCCATAAAATGCTCATTCTCACATGCTACAGCACCATGTTTTCCTTTCCTGTGACCATGCCCAGAGTCTTTTTTTGTCCCGCACACTGTTGATTCCTGATTTTATGCTTTTTGTGCAGGGTTGGGGTGGGGTGGGGGTCAGTAGGGTTGCCTCACAAGCCCAGGCCAAAGGTCAGACGGCCCCTTGCCCTGCTCTCCGGCTCCCGAAGCAAACACTTGCCCTGCCTGGCTGTCTCTTGCAACTGGTGTGTGTACACACAGCCCTCGGCCTGCCTCCACTGGTCTGGCATTGATGCTGCCCTATCAAAAGAGAAAGTCTGGGATCCAGGTTGTTGCTATTGATCGGCCCAAGGAAATCATTAGGCATCAGTATCAATCTACAGCTCAGGAGGCTGGAGCGCTTTGCTTGGGCACTCGGACGGCCAATTTGCTCCTATTAGACAGCGGAGCCTGGAGGTGTCTGATGAGCAGATTGGGTCTTTATCTCGGTGCTGGAGAGGATGGCGGCCTATGTCGACGCAGCCTGGGCCGTGTGGATGCGTGTGTGTGAATGGTCTGTTGAAGCCTGCTGCCCCTTGGGCCCTGAAGGGAATTTCTGCTCCCAGATCCATCCCTTCTGAGTTTCCAACCCCCCCCCCAAGTGTGCTGAGAAGGCAGGAGAAACAGTTACCATAATCCATTCTGTTGTACGTCTGATTACAACAGATATATATCCAGTGAAGTGCATTATAGAAACATTGTTCCTGGATCTTTTTGCCACTTGCAGCCCACAAAGGCGGCGTAAAAACATTTTAATAAAATACTTTAATAAAATAAAATAAATAGACATGTCAACAACCCCCACCCCCAATTCTTTAGAAACCACGGAAATTTCTAAAGGACATTTTCACATTGTTTTGGAATATTACTGAAATAATGCGCTGTGGGTAATTTTTCCAAATAATCTATTATTTGGGGTGAGGAGGTTGGTTGAAGAAGCCCAGGTTTAGGATTTACTCATGCTATGGTGTATTCTCAGGAGAGTCTATGTGGTTTGTCTAATTTTAATGGCTCGGAACAAGGCCCAGACTCTCCCTGCGTAACATCCTCATTTTGTGATGATTTGTATTGTGCAAAATTCTATATGTGAAGGGGGGGGCTTAAATTCATATTTATGCGAGAATGAAGAGGAAAGGGGTTATTAGCTCTTGATCGCTGCCGGAAGGTAGTTCAGTCTCCCCCTTTCTCTCCTTGCATGGGCCTACCTCGCAGCTCCCTTTAATGTCTACCAAGTAGGCAAGCTCTTCTCCTGACATTAGGATTTCCATCTGAAAATGTTTGAGAATTGCTGTAGCAGGTTCTTCCAGGTCTCGGGCTCAGAAGAGGTAGTATGTCAATGGCTGGTTTGATGTTAAATAGGCATTTCTTCCAGTGGCTCACAACATATTTTACATCAGAAGGACAGGCCTCTTGAACACATGGAAAGCATATTCTTCCTATGCAGGCATTCACACATTTGTTTTGTGAAGAAAATTAGTTTTCCTCGCTGCATACAAGGCATTCTAACATTGCGCTCTTGCACTCAGGATTCAAAATCTGGAAAAAGAGTGGGGTTTTTTTAGAAAGAAGGCATATTTTGCATGGCGCCCGTTTGCTGTGGCTTTGCATTCACGTTCCCCATTTCAAGCAAAGAACGATCATCCCTATTCATTCCATCTGACATTTGTTTCTCTCGGCCAACCATTGTCGGTTCTAGCAACCAAGTACTGTACATTTCTTTGGTGCCTGAGACTTGCTGGTTTAATTTATCATCACCTAACATGTACCCAAGTAGCTTTGATCTTTGAGTTATTTGGGTAAAAGACAGCTGGAAAGTTGTTAGATGGAGTTTTTAAAAAGAAAACTGCCTTGGTTCGTACAGAAATATTAAGGATGTATCTAATTTGAGATTCCACAATTCAGTTTTCAGTATTTTTATTCACAGAGAATTTTCTGTAAAGCAAAACATTTATTTACTTCAATGAACATTCTCAAAATGTAAACCACAAAGCTCAAGATTTAATTGGTTGTTCTCCTTTAAAACTTTATAAATTGGGTTGCTAGTAGAAGAGCACATCAAAATATATTTAATTGCTGTTGAATTAGTATATATATGAAGTATATTTTTATATATTTATATATATAAAGATCACAAGGCCATGTAATGTGTTGTTTTCTTCTCATGTGTGTGCCTTAATGATACTGTCTGAAATATGACAAATGCTTCTTTTTTTGGTTATATCTCTGCCTGTGTATGGTTTAGTTTAGGTTGGTTTTCATATGTTAATTTTTTCACCATGAAACAATATGTTCTCAGCATGCTGGCGAGAATTTGGGCATGGGGAAGCCTTTAGATTAATAGTCAGTGTCTCATACACACAAATTTGTGTTAGGAGGGCACTGAGAAGGTGCAAATTACTGACCAGATCTGGAATAATTCCTAATGATGTTGAAGGGTTCATTTTCTCCTCTGCATGATGGATGAGGCATTTGAACTGTTTTCCTGAGTTCATTAATGTGCATCATTCTGTTAAGTGTTATTAAAGTCTGTCTGTCTGAAGGTACAGGAGCAATATCTTTCCTTTCATTTCAGCAACCTCGTTTATTTTAAGTTTTTAAAAAACCCACTCCATAATTTCAGGGGCTCCCTGTCCTAAAATTCATTGTCAAATATATATTTTATCACAACATGCATTTTAAGAAGTACATTTTCTTTCCTTCCTTTTATTTAAAAAATACTGTAAACTTATTCTTAAATGTAATTCCAGGAATATTCAATTTCTTACCATTTCAAATTGCAACCTTACTAGGGGACTACATTTAAGGAGAGAGAGCCTAAAGGAGATTTTAATTGTAAAATTAAAAACAAAACAAAACAAAAACCTTGCAGTATCTCTGCACGGAGGGTGACACCACCCTCCTCTTAAATTTGATAGGCCATGATGTGAGGTAGAAAAGAAAACAACCTCACCCTGATAGGAAGAGATGTATCACTGATGAGCTCTCCCACTAATAGGTTGAATTGGTTTTCCATCCATCCAATGCAAAAATATTTATGTTTCCCAGACATGGTCCAGTCCCCCCCCCCCCAATACTGAGCAAAAGAGACAACATGGGGTTGGTTTCTTATTTTTTGAAGGCAGGATTTCTTTTCTTACTTGTGCAATTTCACTTAGCCATCTTCTTCTAGCCTTTAAAAAAACAACATTATTTTTTGCCTTTTTCTTGGGGCAGGAAGGCAAACTGAGCAGGGGGAGGGGGATTAGTACGTTTAGCTGGGAAGGCAAGGATGCATGCCAGGTACTCATTACAGATGGATCATATTAAATCAAAAGTAATTTTAGCCAAACGGGAGAATTCACTTTAAAGGTTTTCTAACCTTCCTTAAGAGCCAATTTTCCCCCCTCAGAGCCCTGAGATAATAAAATACAATATAATTTATGGAGCGCTTTCCATGGGTGCACATTCTTGCCCCCCCCCCTCTCTCTCTCTCTCTTTTACAGTAAGATAAAACATACCAGTTTCTGGGATGGTAATCAAGACAAAACAAAATGCAGCTGATTATAAAGCTACTTAGAAATGCAACATTCCTTTTCAAAAAAGACATACCTGGAAAGGGTCCCTGATAGCTTTTTATTAATAGAATTAGAGAAGTTTGAGACACAGCTGGTAAGAAACACAGCTGGCTCTTGAACATTTAACTTGAGATTTGAATAATTTTCCAGGTTGAGCTAGAATCATGAATGCCATATAAAAAAGATTGCTCCCCACTTCTAAATTGCATTACTTCACAGATATGCACATAGATCTGAGGAGAGAGAAAAATTATGCCAATTGTTCTTTAACCCCCCCTCCCCATGTCACCCTTCAGTCAAAGGAGGGAGAGAGAAAAGGCTCCTTCCTAACATTTTTGGGAGTCTTCAGAAAGGTGCTAGATTATCAACATCTGAAGGAAATGAAAGGAGGGGCTGCCCAGTCCACCCAAAATTCTTTCTAGATTTTTATCCCCTTTCTTGCTTTACCACCAGCCCTTTTTTCTCAGAATGGAGGGAGGGAGAGAACAGGGAGAAGAAGAGGAGGAGGAAGGTTCTGTTTCTGATTAAGAGTCAAAGTCAAATACATTGATAGAAGTTACTAATTTTCAATGGAATAATTTGGTGGGCCCTGAACCTTGAACCAAATTCACATTCACAAGTACTGCAGGCTTTCTCTTAGGGGAGATAAATGGGAACCAAGCCTTGCCCCTTCTCACGTTCCCTTGAGCAGGCTTCTTCTCTTCCATGATCCAGAGCTGGGGTTTTCTTGGGAGTGAACGTGCCTACTCAAATTATTTGCCCAGTGGTCTGTTTGGGCACCCGGTTTTTAATTCTTTCCAGAGGAGAGTGAGCAACAGTTAAACTGGATTTATCCAAGCAAAAGTCTTTTTGCCCACGAACAGGCAGTCGCTAGCTACAGCCTTCACAGCAGCGAGGGTGGTGGCAGCGGGGACAGGGGGGAGGCAGTGTTTTGAAACATACCCTTTCTTTGGACAAAAATACCACTTGGTCAAGGTTAACCAGAAGGCACATCATATGTCAGGGAAGGCATGCTCCAGTCTACATCATAGTAGGAAACGACTGTGCTGTGAAAATCGTTTTCTGGAATGGGTTTGTCTGGTTTGGGCAGAACAACAGGTGCTCCTGGGTAACAGCAATGTCATTCTGAATTTTGTGGTCAGCTTGCTTTCTCCTGATGCCTGGTGGGTTTGTTGTTTAACCGAGGAATTAGCTGCCAGTAGGCACATTGTCTATTGGCCATCTGCTGGAGCAATGCCAGCTTCAAGAAACTGTATGTATGGGACCAAAAAAAAAGGGGGGGTGATACTCCAAGGGTCTCTTCCTCAGCCACTCTTGCGGTATCTCCTCCTTGGCCTTGCCATGTACATTTCTGAAAACCCCAACACTCCCCAGTAAAATGGGAGAAAGCAAATGGCACCGAAGAATGCAGAGCCGATCACAGCGCTATGGAAACTGCTCCACAAAAATGTGGAACGAAAGCTCAGCCGAAGTGTGGTTCATGTATTGTAACAGCTGTGACAGCCTGGTACCGTTTAACACTTGTTCAATTACGAGAAGGAGGGGGAAATTCAAAAGCTTGATTTATAGGAGGGGTGTAATAATCTTTCAGATGTATAATGTAACTACTGCCCCCCTTTCCAAAAAAACAACCCTTCCCCTTTTCATAGAGTGTCCCCCCCCCATGCATATTCTGCTTGCCCCTGGGGGGATATTTTCCCTCCTCCCCTGAATTCCCTCCCCCCCATTTTGGCTTGAAATATAGTTTCAAGGGCTTTTTCCGTAACTGTTATTTGCAAACAGTGCTCCAGGCCTAGCAAGGACCGTCACAGAAACATGTTATGCTTTATGAACATCTTTTCTTTTTCTTTTTCTTTGTTAGAAATAATTATGTTTTTATGACACAGTTAAGGAAGGAAAGAAAGAAAGAAAGAAAGAAAGAAAGAAAGAAAGAAAGAAAGAAAGAAAGAAAGAAAGAAAGAAAGAAAGAAAG
>JAHTLZ010000335.1:1645360-1668652 GCA_023846285.1 Phrynocephalus versicolor
GAGAGAGAGAGAGAGAGAGAGAGAGAGAGAGAGAGATGGGGGAAGGGTGTGAGAGAAAAACAATCTGAGTGCAAGGAGAATGTCTTTTTTCCTCCTTGTCACAGAACAGGTGTCAGGATTAGAATTCAACCCTCTGGGCATTATAACAGAAGATAAGGCTGGAGGGTTGCTATTAAGGCATTTCTGTCCCAAGCTAGCAGTGATGCAATGCAAGGCCCCTTTTGCCCCTGGCTTTTGCTGAGAGGAGAGAAATATAAAACAGGCTGGAGTTCTGTTTGGGATCTCCGTTTCTTCCTTCTCCCCTGCCCCCTACTTTCCCCTTCCTATTTTGGTGCTAAAGTATCAGTGAGCCCTCCCCATAAAGACCATAATGGGACTGTGAGAATTGCTAGAAAAGACAACAGGCCTCCATGTGATGCCTGCTGAGTATTAGAAACATATGTTGGAAGGACAGTGTAATTTTCTTCACAGGCAAGAAATCTCAAGATGAGCTTGAACAAACATTCTGATCCTTGCTTAAAAATAGCAACAAGGAGGATATGCAGAAGAAGGAAATATTCAACAGTTTAAACATTAAATCCTTCTAAAATACCCAATCAATGGATCATTTTCTTGCCTTCCCTGGCTATTTTGGCTGTAATCAAGGTGCAATAGGCAGTGGGTGGAAAGAGGCTAATATAAATCATAAACTCTTTGCAATAACTTGCTAATTTTTCAGCTGTTCAGACTGTTAAAGAGGACTGCTTTGGTGTTGTTGTAGTCTTTAACAGCAGGTAGTTTTGGAGTCTGACCATCCCAGGATTCCTATCGAGGGGTACATGTGTGGCCGTGGATAGTACAGAGTGTGGGAACTGAAAAAGACAATCAAAACAGGATAATACCCTTGTCTCTCCTTTTTGGCATTTTGCTAGAGCCCTTTGGCATTTTATAGTCTGCCTAACCTTATTCTATTTTGTTATAATATTAGCTCTATTTATTAATCTCCTTTCTCAAACATTTCCATCTTGTTCTGGAAACAGTTTTGTACACTCCCCACTTTGGTTCTTGAGTCACCACTGTTGCCTTTCTTGTTTGGTGTCTGCAACATTAGAAGAGTATAGTACATGAGGCAAAATCTCTGGAAACTGCAGCACCCCTTTGCCCAACAGCATGTGGAAATAATCTCTGCCAATACATAACTCAAGGGGGACGATTGTTCTCGGCCTGCAGTCCTTTCCTGAGCAAATTTCATTTCTGCATTATTGTATCAGAGCTAAGTGAGAGTATTGTTCCACCGGACACTACAGGTGCTATTCAGAGATGGCTTGTGCCCCGTGGAAGGGGCTTTTCATGTCCAGCCCATCTGATTTGAAAAACGCTTCCCTTGCATGCTGTAACTCCTCCACAAAAACCGGGAGTTCTCGAGTTGTGGAAGTGTTCTGTATTAGGTCTCTGGTCTTTTGACATGCCTGGCGCAAACCCAATGGGACTTCATTGTGCCATTGATACAAAGAAAAGCAAAGCCATCCCTTTCTTCTCTGTCAGCTGCTGAAATAAGACGGTTTTAAGAACAAAGGGCCAAGTTGTGCCAAGGAACCATGCAAGAGGATTAGCATTTGCAAGGGTGTGTGTGTGTGTGCAAATGGCGCTGGGGGAGGAGGGGGAGGCTGCACTGCCTGACCATCCCGCGTCCCGCCTCATTCCCAGCCTTCACTGTATTTGGGGTTTCACTCTATCACCCTTCAGAATGAACGAGGCCTTCATTCTTCCAACAAATCTTATTTCTAAAGTCTAATTTAATAGAATTAAAACCCTAAGCTGCCTTGGTTTTAAAAGATGAAACTCCAAAGTTGATAACTGCACTTAGGAATACTTCAGGTATTGAGCATCTAATTTGCTTCCTGAACATGGAAATCCCTGAGATAGTCAATATTGACGACCTTTAATTGGTAGCAGAAGCTCCAGTGGAGCAAATGCTTACCTTTTCCTGTCAAAGGAGGTGGGGGGAAGCTGCATGCAGTCATGCGCAAAATGCAAGGATTCCCCCACTGTGGTAGCTGACCCATCCAGCTCTTGCTAGGTGCCCACAAAGGTTGAAGGTCATGGATGGTTCTCAGGTGTCTGATGTTTGTTGCTGCTTCTGTCCTTGTTTCTGCAAAGGTTCTAAATATCCCTACCTGGATGGGAGGACTCCTCAAATGTCCGTTCCATTCTCTGATCTTTCAGGAACTAAATGCTTAGCCCAAGCTGGTGGCTTTTTGAAGCACATTGAGGGTTCCCAGGTCAACAGACTCCTCTGAGATTTCAGGACCCAAAGCAGAAAACCAGCGTCCATGGGGTGCCACAGGGCGAGGGCTTGCAATATTGCAAGGGAGGGCCCTTGTGCAACCATCACAAAATAACAGGTGTCCCTGAACATACACATGGAAGAATGAGTGACACGCTCTGTGTATTTCCTGGTAAACAAATGTGAGCAATATGCACATTGTTCACATATAAACATCTCACAACCCATTTGGGAACCCTAATCCCACCCTAGTTTCTGATTATTTCATCTCTCTGCTCAGTGTGATGTATCTCTTGGGTTTTGTTTTGTTTCGTTGTTGTTTTGAGTCAAGTCAAATCAGCCACACCCTTGCCAACTTCTGATCGGCTGCCTGTCGTACCTTTTCTTGGTTTGCCAAGTGGACTAAACCAAGAAGGAAAAAATGCCAATCATACTTGCCTTGTAGTGAGGTGAATTGTCTAACTCCGGTAAAAATTCCAGCAGGTTCCGTATGTGACCTATGCGTGCAGAATCAAGTCTATCTTGCTCAGATGTCCAAAATACAATGATCACGCAAAACGTCATAAGAGGAAAATAGAACTGGATCAACTGAAAAATGTAATAAAACATATTCTTCTTGTGTCATAGTGTGTTTCCTGATAAATTTCCTTCAATAAAAGCACTTTAAATTGCCCTCAAATGGGGCCAACCTACTGTGGACCAGAATGTGCCTCTTCTGTTGGGCTGCCTTGTGGTTTGCTTTTTAAAAAAATTGCACTGGGCTCTTCTTCTTTGTTTGCTTGCTTTGGTAGTAACAGTAAAAACACAATCACTTTTGTTCACAGGAAGAAAACTGTCCATGGCAAGAGGCTGAAATCTGGGGACATTGTTTGCAATCATGGAGAAAAAGCGATGCTGCAGGACCAGCGCCTCTGTTGCAGATCTATGAGAGATTATTGTGCCTATAAAGGTTTCTGGATCATCCATCATCCTTTCTGTTGCCATGCTTGGTTTATATCCCAAGCACAGGAGCCAAATTTGCTCTAGATTACACACCTGCATCTTCTTGCCTCTCCAAAATATCTCTTGGTTTGGGTTCCTGTTGGTTTCTGACTATCCAGTACTATACATTCAGTGCTCATTATTCAGTGATGACTAACATTTTTACCAGCTTTGTCCCTAGCCTCACTCAATCTACCCTGTGCTCTTGTTATGAGAGCAACTTTCTTAATACGCACAGATGCTGCAGTGATGCCAGATGAGCAGCACCCTTCTCCCTGAGAAACAGGTCCAAAACCTGACACCAGGGAGCAGGGCCTTGTGAGATAATACAGTGGGTTCTGGTGATATCACAGGAGCAAGGTAGGCAGGACTTGGGAGTGAAGGCTGAATAACACACAAACCGAATGCCTTTGTGTTGAGTCTGTGAGTCCAGTACCAGCGGGAAGTGGTGGAGATACTTGCCAAGGTTTTAAAGCCAACTCTAGCAGGACTACTTCAGGGATTGTTGACATCCTAGTCCAAAAAAGTGATGTTTTAAAGCTCTGCTGAATCTTTAGGGAAAATTGTGATCTAGGGGCAGGATGAATCTATTCATTTGGCCACTCCAGCCTAATTTTCCCCCTCCAAAGCTGAAGCATTGTTATGTTCATTCCAGTTGTAGATTGTTAATGTGGTGTGTGGACCTTTCTAAAGATGCCTAGGGAATCTGCCAACCACTGGGAAGAAAGGTTTAAAGGAAACAGCATTGCTTTACATCAGAATACAGCTTTCCAACAAGAGAACGCAGGATACTGAACTATCTTGCAATAACACACTCCTTTTCTATCCAAGCTGGCACCTTAATGCCCATGTGGGGCCAGCACAGTTTCCAAGCTGCTCTATTTTCCTTCTTGTTTACAGAAGCATTTGGAAGGCAAAGTGCAGTCAGCTGGGTGTTGGCAGGGTAGAAGGCACCAGTGGCTCTACCTGTATCTCAGGTCCAAACAGTGAGCCCACCCTGGAGTTCCAGTGGGGGGGGGCTGTGTGATATTTTCATGTGTGTAAGTGCCACTAATGTGTATTCTTATTAAAAACTGATTCCAAACAAGGGTGCTTGTGTTTGCTGTGTTAAATGTGTGTTAGTCTCTTCTTGCTTCACCTGTGAAAAACACCAAAATAATCAGCAAAAAATACTGTGCAGTAACATCTCTCACCCATATGTCACAGACGGAAGGAAGGAGACTTTTGGTCACGTTAAATACTTCGGTGTTTTCATTCAAGATGAAAGAGCAGTACAGTAGGACCCCCGTACCCACTGATTCATTATCCACTGATTCAGTTATCCACGATTGGCAGAGGGAAAAAAATTATATAATTCAGCAGCCACAAAGCAAGCTATTGTCACAAACAGCAGCTGTAAAGCAAGCTGTTGTCACAAATAGCATCCATAAAGCAAGCTACTGTCACAAACAGCAGCCATAAAGCAAGCTACTGTCTCAAAACAGCAGTCATAAAGCAAGCTACTGTCAGGAACCAGCAGTTTGGGGGTGGCTGGGCCGGTGTTCTCTCTTATCCACGGTTTTCATTATCCACGGGAAGGCCTGGAACCAATCCCCAGCGGATACCAGGGTCCTACTGTACAGCAGTACAGCTGAAGGGTCCTTTGAATGCTGGATGCAGGGATGCAATACATTTGGATTTTGAGATCACAGAATGCTACAGCGGCTGCAAATAAGTGGAGTTCAAACTCCCCAAACATTTCACTTTTCTGCCTCTGCGCCATGCTTGTTTGTTTATTCTGAAGCAGCCTACTTCTCCAGTGGTTTAAAAACAAGTGAAACAGGAACCTGGAAGGACCGATGGCGGGGGGGGGAAATCCAATTGCCCTAAGAGAGGCTGCCTGCCTGCAGAGTGTGCCTGCCATGCTAGGGGCCGTTGGTGTTCATGCACAGCCATTTCTGTGCATGAGCACATTCTTCCTGGACTCCCAAGATTTAATCTGTGGCAATGCTGCTAGGGGGGAAGTAGTGGACTTTGGATTCTCATTTTAATCACCCAAGGTGCAAAATTACAGCAGACTTGGGACCATTTGTTGGGTCAGGGGGCGGGGGTGGGTGGGAATCATATAATGACAACAGTTGTATAGGGGCATGCAAAACGCATATTGAAGTGGCCCTAATAATTTGTTTTTGGTTACAAGCTATGACATGGAAATGTCATCTGGGTACATGATTTTTGACAGCCTGATGTTCCGTCCAATGGTCTGTCCCCCACCCTCTCACATACACAAGATTTCTGCCTTTTCCTCGTCCTTTTCAAAAGATGTCTTTGCGGTGTTTCTAAGCAGGGAATTGGGAAAGGCACCTCCCCACAAACTGCCTCCTTTCACACCATCTTAGGAGAGAAACTGAGGCTCTGGCTCACCTGGAGATGCTCCTCAGGTACATCGGCCTCCCATCCTGGAGACAGCCACACCTCTGTGACTAAAGAAATGCTGGAGGGGTTGGGAGTCATACCTGCCCCTCATCACATCCAGACTCCTCCTGCATTTCAGACACAACGTAGCAAGCATAACGAGTGACTTTATGGATGAAACATTTGCTAGATACTTTTTGAAATTACGCTTAAAGGGCATGTTTGGGCATTTGGAATGCTTTCCCCCTCCCAGGCTTGATGTCAAACTTTTAATCAACAGCTAAAGATTTTTTCACCCCACCCCTTTCTTTTTCTTTTGGAAAGCAGTGAATAACACAGGGACAAAAAGACTTTAACGTCTGGTCTATTTTTGCTTGTGTGCTTCCTCCTCCATCCTTTTGTAACCACCATGCCTGAAGCAGAGATCTTGTGAACCATAATAAAGAAATTTGATTTGTTTTACTGTACTGTACTTTGTTTATTGGTCAACTTGGATGCTCCTGAATTCTCCATTGCTTTTGGAACACTACAAATAGGAACAATTTTATTAATTTATTTAATTTTATTTTAGAGTATTTTTACCTCACTTTTCTCCTTGGAAAAGGACCCAAGGCGGCTTACAGTAATGAGGGATAATATACAGCTCACTACAATGAATACATGTTCATGTATTGAGAACAGGGAATTGAGGAACATCTTACAGCATTAAAAGGCAACATTACATTAAAGCTACAAGAGAACGTGGGCAGTTAAAAGGAGAGAAAAATTCCATGTAAAGTTATGAGTGATGGAAACTAACATTGAAAACATAGTGTCAATGCAATCACACAAGGTTATACGTGGTTATAAATACAAAGTCTATGTGATCCTATAGATTCATATGAAAGACACATAATAGGTAGACCATCATTCAGGGAAAGCTTGCCTGAAGAGAAAGGTCTTTGCCTGTTTCTGGAAAGAAATCAGAGATGGGGCAGTCCTGGCCTCTTGTACCAAAATCCAGTCTTTCTCATGTATACTAACGCACGCACATGTGTATACACACACACAGAGAGAGAGAGAGAGAGAGAGAGAGAGAGAGAGAGAGAAGGAGAGAGAGTTTTATAGGTGCAGCTGACATTACGGCGTGACAGAGACAGAGAAGGGGGTGCCATTAAGAAGCTGCCTCTGACTTACGGGCTTAGGAGTGCATCCCCTTGCAAAGGGTGGGTGCTTGCAGACCAACAGCTGTCCTTCTCGTTTTTCATAAAAAAGGGGGGGGAGCCCAACTTTGTCCCCCACCCCACCCTACATGAAAAAGCTCTCCCTGGTTAACCCTTGGGGGGGGGAGGCTGGTTGCTCAGCCCATCAGCAATTGCAAATGATAAATAGATCCATATTGGCTAATGTTATGATTCACCAGCATTTATCAGATACACCGAGAGTGATTTATAGAGTACAGCATTTCAGGCTTGACCCTTGAAGGTTTCCAAAAGCACTTAAAAATAAATTTACTCTGGCCTCCCTCACCCCATTTCAAAAAGGGTGACAAAGATGAAGTAATTTATAAGTCGCACTTTTATTAATGCTTTTAACTTTCATACACTTGGCTTTGTGGCCCCGTTTGAGTGGCATAAGTGCAACTCCTGGTCCAGAGGTAACCTTTGCTACTTTAAGGAGGGCGGCTTTGTACAAATGATCAACTCGTAAATAGGGGCTGTGTCCCCCCCCCCGCATTATCCCATCGTAAATCCCCAGGGCCCAGGACCTTTTTCCTTCTCGGGAGTGCATGGCTTCTCCAGGAAGGGTATTTGGGACTCTGGCCTGCACAGAGGAAGGTTGTGCTCGTGAGCAGCTGGCCCAGAGGTGTCTAATGAGTTTGGGGGGTGGGGGGGGCAAGCAGCTCAGCGCATTGGCTAGAACTGGTCACAGAAAATGGGCCAACAGCACAAGGCATTGGAGTGTGTGCGCACATGGCTGGCTAGGGGGCTTAAGGAAGTGAGAGAAAAGGAAGAGAAGGAGGAGGATAAAGCCCTAAGCAAGTTGTTCTCTCTGTGCTACCTTGCAGGGGTTTGTTGTGAATGTAAGATAATGGTGGAGGAAATTGAGGCAGGAAAGAAGTGACTGAAACCTATGAGGAAAAAGAAAAAGCTCTTTTAACTTTTGGTTGAAAGGTGACAGGAAAATATTTAAGAGTCACTTGACAATGCAGATGGCTCAGATGCTGAAAGCATTTCAAAGTCATTCCTGTTGTGCAACCATGTCCAGGTTTCCTAAGGATTAATCACAAAACAAAGGAAGGGAACTGAATTTGCAAGCTATAGGGCAGAATAAAGTATCTTGTTTCATTTTAATTTTGCCATACCTTTCTTTTATGTGCTGAACCTAGGAGGGCTTGCAGCGTGAATTAAAACAGATATAACTAAAAAATCTAGGTTGAAATCCTGGGTGGAAACCTATTATACAAAGGTAATCACACTGCTCGTTCTTCTCTTTGCTTGTGTGTGTGCGTGCGTGCGTGCGTGCGTGTGTGTGCGTATGCGTGTGCGTGCACGCACCCCCCCACATGATTGGTTGTTCACCTTTTTCACAATCAGTGCACAACCAGCCACTCATGGGCACCCCTGCAAAGAGGAGAAACCACTGATGTGATTTCTGTTTCATGCACATTTCTTTCCAAAAGCATTCTTAGCATAGGAAGTTACAATATTAAAACACAATTAAATAACTTATCATATTGAAAACAAGCAACGAATTAAAACAATTTGAAAGCTATTACAATTGATTAAAGCAATTAAAAGCCACTGGCAATTACACTGGCGATTTTCTTTTTGAATGAGTGTGTCCTAATTTGTCCTTTGATTTATGCATCGTTAAAATCAGACAGACTGAGAGAGCCCAGAGGGTTTTGACTGGCAAGTGGAAGTAAAATATGGTGATTTTTTTAAAATTAATGAATGGGTTGCTCAATTGAATCAGAAAACCTGAAAACAGCACTAGCCGGGTTGCATGCCTTCATGTCCTATGAGATGGATGAACAAAGGTCCATTTTAAACTTTGAACTTTGAGATAATCCCTCACTAGAGCTGAGATTTCATTACTGTTCAAGAGATGTGAACAAAGCAGGCTTTTTACAGCTGAGAAATCAGACTTCCAAATGAAGCAAATGTTTTTGCCCTCCAGTCCAATCACAAAAGAAAGAAAGCTGATCCACAAATGATGAGAGAAGGAGAAAAAAGATCTCTTGCGGCAATCACATAAAATCAGCACTTGAACAATTCCGTTCTCAGGTGATGGGCTAACTATAATTTGTGGTTTCACTCTTCATGGTGCTTGGCCATTTTTGCTGGAGAGGAGCAATTTTAATGGGAGAAATGGCAAGTAGGATAAGGATTAAGCACCTCACTGCAATCCCATGGTACCTTTAAAGCTCATATAGTCCTTTTTATTTTTTATGTTTAGTAACAGGTACCACAAAGGAACCCATCTATTTTAACCCATTGTGTAATAAGTATAATTTTGGGGGGTGGCAAAATCCAGAATCCCCCCAGCTCAAAATAGGGATTGTAGTTTTTTTAAGGTTCTACATTGTGGCCCAACCTACCATCCTGTGCCAGGGGCAAGGCTTTCTTTCTATTCACTAGGCTCTACCCCCCACCCCACACACCTCATTGAATCAGCCCAACAGAATCTGCCCCACCTCAAGAGGACCATAAATGCTGAATACAAATATCAAGGATATCTCCTCTTTGGGACCAGAGTTTTACCCCAGTCTTATGCTACCCTGTGAGGGGTGAGCAAGAAACAAGAAAACCCCCCAAATGGTTCCCCAGTTAAATTTCCAATGGCAGTTTTTCTGGCTATTGTGTCCAGCTGGCATGTGGAAGGATGTTCAAAGAAGGCAGTTTTGAACCCCAAAGGGTTATGGTGTATGGGGGGGAACACCAGGTTCCTGAGGTAGCAGTAATGGTGCTTCTTCTCGGTGCTCCTTTTCGATGTTGAACTCAGCCTTCCAGGGACCTGGGTACCAGGGGTGAGGTTTCTGGGCCCAACATGTGGGCTGCTTTCTCTTTTACGCCTGCCTTGTGCAGTTCATTTCCCATTGCTCGTTTTAACACCTATTTGAATTGCACGGCAGTGAGAAAGCCTATGTGAAACCCCACCAGAGGAATTTCAATTTGTAGATCTATTTGCTGATCATAAAGAAGGGGACAGAGGTGGAAAAAACAGTGACAGGCCCAAGGCCCAGAGCTCAGTAGCAGAGCGCCTGTTTTTTTGCCAAGATTCTTCCCAGTTCAATCCCACCAGCGTCTCTGGAGAAATCTCTACCTTAAAATCTGTCACTTCTCGTCTTGCTTTGTCAATGGGGCTATCTCAGTATAAAGCAATTTCTTGGGCTTGTTTGATCTAGTAACCTTGGTTCAGATGCTTGGGCTGGAAATCAGAACCCCCTTCCCTTTCTCCAATTCCAAGCTCTGTCTGGAAGATGGAGACCAATGCAAAGAGGAATGCATGAACCCCCTGCTCTTGAACAGAGACAGAATGCTCACCCACAGATATTCCTAAACTAGCTCGGGAATCTGACCTGTGAAGGTGGCTTAAATAGCTTTGTGAGTTTGGCATTTGGCTGCAGAAACAGAGGTTAGAAGCCAGGTTTCCCATGGTGTGTCTCAAGCGAAGAGCCATCCCATGTGGCCTTGTGCAAGCTGCCCAGACTCAGGATGCCCAGAGAAAAAAGTGTATAGTAGACCATGACTACGTACTCTCTACTTAGAAAATCCAGAAACGGGTTTCCATAACTCAGAACTGTCTTGACAACAAATGATTATTTATTAGGGTGCGGCCGAATCTCTGAGAACCCAGCCAGGCTCTTTTCCTCTGGGTCCTTGCTTGCTACGATTGTATACAATATTCAGTGGCTGTTGTATTTTTCCTTCGCACAAAGCAATGCGTAATTGGATCAAAGTATGCATCTGAAATGTCACTGCAGGCATTTTCGGTGTATACTTCTTTCCCTCTATCCCAAACAGAACCAGACAGGTGCCGTCCTTCCATCCCATCACTGCTGCTGCCCCAGAGGAGATGAGGTCAGGAGCTGGTTACCTCTTCCAGTCTCATGTTCCCCCACCCCAACATGGATTTTTGTACCATTGTATCTCTAGATTTCTAATTTTCACTTTGGATGCTTGTAGCTGTGGAGTGTGTGGCTTCAGAAACTATTACTGGCTGTATGGCACACAGGTGCACACATGCACATGCGTGCGTGCGTGCATGCGCACGCACACACACACACACACACAAGAGTGTGGCTCAGATGTGCTTTGTACACCCCACCCTTTGTCAACTGTCATGGCCCTCTTCAAAGGCCTTGAGTTGTGTCCTACCCATCATCATCATCTACTTCCACATTCCTGTAGGCAAGTCCTGGCTGTTTCTATCCATCTCTTGTGCTGCCCCTGTTCTTTCTAATAAGGACATGATCCAGGAGAGGGAAAGGCAAGTGGAAATTGGATCAAAAACTTTTTTTGCCTTTCCTGACATACTAGGAAGGCTACGAAGCATCGACTTAATAGATGGTATCAGAATGACAAAGACATATGATCATCACTGTCTTCTCCACTCAGGGAAAGGCACTAATTCTACTCAGCTGATAAAAAACGCAGCCACTTTTGGATGTCTAAGGATTTGCTGGATAGTCAAGCAAGCTGGAGGACCTGGCTATGGAGCCCGGGGTCAGGGCCTCAAATCCTTATTTTACCTTGGAGGAGAAGAGCCAGCCTGTGTCGCCTGGGGCAAGGCGCAGAGCCCTAGAGAATCCCCAGAAGAAAGGAATGACAAGGCATTCCAGAATACTCTGTACCTAGAAAACCTTGAAAAGGGGTAGCCATGTTGGGATAGCACATCATTATGATCAAACAGGCAGATTCATGTAGGTGAGGGCCATCTAGTATCCTCCAATTTGGACCTGTATAGCTGACCACGTTGGGTCTCAGTCTCTCTGAAATAACCTCTGGAAGTTAGCTCTTCCTTCTGGTTCTCACTCATGCCTCCCTGGTCACGAGACGCTGCCTCTTCTCGTGCTGCTTGACCCCAGTGGCTACTCTCTTGACCTTCACTGTGTTTTGAACCAGGGAGGTTGTCTCCCCTCTTGTCCTCCTCCCACCCAAGAGCTGCCTGTGAGAGTTGGGCCAGGATCATTTCGTGCCAGCGAGGGTGGCTGCCCTTCAGGGGCAACCCCAGCTGGCCTTGACATTTCATTATGTTGATTTTTACTAGCGTGAGTAGAAGTTGTGGACAAGAGGAAGAAGAGAAAAGAAGGGGTGTGTTTGTGTGTGTGTGTGCAGGGGGTAGGAGGAAATAACCCATAAATTAAAAGAATAATGGCATGGGCCAACAAACAGCAAGCAGAGGCAGCAAACAAAGTCACTCCAGATAAACACATTTCCTTTGATTTATACTGCTGTGGTAATCCTTGGAGCCATCTATTCCTTTAGTTGGTTGTTTTTGTTTGGTGATGAAGGACAAAATCAATGTGGGGGCTTTTCATTCTTTTAATAAGGTGATGAGAATCCCCTCCAACCCCCCCCCCCATGTGCTGGGCCTTTCTGGGGACTTGCCTTCAAAACCCATATAAATCTGTAGCAGTGCCTGGGCGGCTGTTGGAAGGCCTGTCCTCCTTTCTCCTGGGTGGAGGTGAAGGAGGAGGAGAATTTTTCCTCGAGATGTCTTTGAGCCTGGCTCATAAAGCTGGTTTCCTACCGCTGTCCTCTGTGTCCTTCATGTTTCTGTAAACAGAGTCAATAATTACAGGTCCTTCTGTGATCTAATGCTTAGCCATGCTGTGTGTGTTAATGGGGAGCTCGTGGAGGTGCCTGCGGTGGGACAGGGGAGGCAGGAGGCAAACTGCTTGATAAATATTAGTTAAGATTAGTCACAAGAGAAAAACTGAGCAGCAGCGGTAAACAACTTGTTTCAGGTGCATGGATATTTGCCTCTCCCTTTTAGAACCATCAAATGATGGAGCCAGGAAGTTGGAAGGGGCCTACCAGGCCACTAAGTCCTCCCCAGCCCCACCCCACTCCATGCAAAATTATCAATCAAAAGAGATTTGCCAGGCTGTTTTCTAAATTTCCCTGGAATGCCTCCAGTGTCAGAGCACTCACCACCTCTTTAGGTAATTAGTCCCATTGTCATACTCTTCTATCATGAAGTTTTTCCTGATAGTCACGTGAAATCTGGCTTTCTGTAACTTGAGCCCATTGTTGCATGTCCTGCACCCTGGTCCCTATGCCTAAAAATGGGTGGAAGAACAAGCCAACAAACCGGTGGGTGGGCTTCAGAACCTTGATCCCTTTTGTGTTTTCTCAGGGCAAGCATCTACTTTATAGGTAGCCTGGTGCCAGAAGCTGAAATCCGACTTGCCATCAGCTGACCCTCACATCTGAGCAATCAGTGTTGCAAATGAAGGCTGTTCTTATCTCCCAATAACCAATCACAAAGCAAAGGAAGCAATCAAGCCCACCGGTACACTCCTCAGAACCCCTGGTGGCTGGGAAAGGGTAGCAGGAAGACTGGCCATTGAAGAGCTTCCCTTTATCACCACGGACAGCGCTCTGTGGTCCTTAAGGTTCCCTGTCTCAGGGCAGGGGCAGGAACCTCAGGGAACCTGCTGGGCATCTCTGGATCTCCAGGCAAGGAGGCAGATCGCAGGGAAAGAGATGCTGGAGAGGGCAGCAGAGAAAGTGTGATTCTATCTTGTGGAATTCAGGAACAATACATACGTGTATGGCAATCTCAAACAATGGCTTTTGCTTTTTGTTTATTTATTGGTGGTGGTCTCTGTTCTAGAGAACCTCATTTAGGGGATGGATGAAAAGTCCCAAAATGTATTTAGCAGAAGCAGGGGGAGGGGGGAATGGACAGCTCATTTTGAGTAGAAATTCTGAACTGGGTACAGTTATTGGAAGACAAAGGGTAGGGATGTGAGGAGGCATTTGCTCTCTTTAGGTAAAACACACACACACACATTAAGAACACATATTTCATTTTGGTCCAGTGTTTTCCCTCTAGACATGCAGTTTCATCAAAGCTTCACAGCTGAGCAATCAGACTTGCAAATGAAGCCTGTGCTTACCTTCAAACGGCCACTCACAGAAACAAAAGCTCATCTGCAAAATGTAGATAGAGATGAGCTGAATCTAGCACAAATCACCAGGTTCCTTCCCCACCCACACAAAGGGAACGCTGCTTGTAATGACATGCTGACCATATCATCTGGTTTGGCCCTCCATGGCCTGTAAGTGCACTTCCTTCCCTCCTCGTTAAAAGGGGCACATTAGCATTGGACTCCCTGGGAATAGTGACGTCTAGGCTGGCCTGGCTATTGCACATCAGCCTCCAACTCTCCAAAAGTTGTGACATCTGTTTTGCCTTTGCAGTCTCTATGGTCAACAACCAAACTGTGTGTCGTATTTCATTACCTTCAGTAGCTGTGAACTGGAGCTTGCACAGAGGAGAAAAGCGCCCAGAATTTAGCCACTAGAGATTCCCATATCCCAGAGCGGCACTTTACTTAGTGAAATGTTTGCACCTGCGTGTGCCTTAATTTTTTAGCAGGTAAGAGCTGGGCTGCCTTTTGGGGGCACAGCTTCACCTCATGAATGCCAGGGAAGCAGAAAGCAGCTGGCTTGTTCTTAAGAGAGCAGCCCTGGGACATCTGGAGCCTGTTAATGGGGGCATTTGTACAAAACCCCAAAGGAGGAAAATGTCCTAAGGTTTAAGAAAACTCTCTCTTTTTTTAGATTTGGCTGCTGTTTTCTTTTCGGTTCAGAAGGTTTTCCAGACATCCCTCCCTCACTCTCCACAATAATTGCATGTTGTTACCCAATAGTTGCTGAGGAGCTAGGGATCATTCTTCCTTGAAAAAGCATCTATTATATGAAATCTTCCCATCTTCTCCTCAAACAACAATATTTTCTTGCTGATAAAATGCATGAACATGTCTCTCCTGGTATACCAATGGTTACATTTGTTATTAATGGGTGTCAGAAGCAAATGGCCTGAACCAGGATGGGGTGATGTAGGTTTACAAATGGCCAAGTGTGTTTCTCCTCCCCTGCATTTCCTAGATCTATGTTTAGAAGTCTACTTTTAACCCCCCCCCCCGGTTTCTTCTTAGTCATCCATGTCAGTTGGACAGGAGCAAATGTGTGAACATGGAAGCCAGTTCAAGGGGTATCGGTAAAAAGGTTTACAAAATGCCAGTAGCCTCCTGCACCATCTCTACATGAACGCTGTAGATACAACAAACAGTGCATTTCCTTTCTGTTGTATGAGTGGCCTCCAGAGTGATTATTCTGTTTTCACAGCTTATGCTAGAGACTCATTGCTCCTTTAGGTGTACATGCCACTTAATCCTTAAAAATCCTGGTTTGCTGCAGGAACTAGGAGAACATCACTCTTGCTGGCCAGTTTGCTTGCTTGTTTGTCTATTTGGTTTCTTAATCCTTTGCATGTTTATTGGGGAATGACCTTCATTAGAGTTGGATGGACGTAACGCTGGGTGAACATTGAGACAATGGGGCTCTTCTTATGGGCCAAGAACTCACAGAAATTAGTAAGCAAGAAAACCAAAGAGAGTCAGCCTGCATGGAGTGAAGAACACGGCCTGGTCACGTAGGAATGAAAACACTTGCTGTTTTTTTTTTAAAAAAAAACAACACCTGGCAGTCCCTCTTATTTCTGTTTCTTAAAACCTATCAACAAATTTGGAAACCATTCAGGGCAGGTTTGAGCCTTTAGCCATTTTACGGATGAATTATAAACTCCTCAGCATAGGGGTGTATCGGGGAAATGCTGACACAAACTTCACCATGGCTGCCCGAGTGCTGAGCAGTAATAAATGAGGCAGAACAGCAAAGTGCTGCTTTTAATTTATCATTTAGGAGGACTCAAAGGCTTGTTTGCTTCTTCTTTTTCATCTTCGTCCGTGCTTCTAAGGTTTTCAGCCATTATTCTGAGCTGCATCTTACAATAAATACACAGTGGTTATGTGGCCTAGGGCTTTGATGTCCATTTGAGTGAATAAGAGAAAGAGAGAGAAATAGGGAGATTTTTAAAGCTGCTGTTTAAGTTTTATTTATTAAAAAATCAAGTGCCAGTAAAAGGAAAAGCAGAGATTTTCTCTTGGCCAGTTACTTCGAGCCTCATTTTTGTTTTGTTTTGTTTTGTTTCAGTCTTGAATCGAGTTTTCAACTTGCTTGTTGGGCCTGACTGCCCCAGTTTTTAAAAAATTCCAACAGAAAGCTAACGGTGGTGGCCCCACTTCCAGATTCCCCTTTGTAGGTATGATGCAGGGGGAAAGGGAAGGAACCCTCTGATGGCTCTCCCCGCCATTGGAAGCACTTGCAAATGCTGTGCCTGAATACTTTGCATTTAATTTGCCTTCAGTGGCTGCGGTCACTTCTTCCCCTTGATTATAGACCTAGGGATCTTGGTACTATAAATAAGAGAAACAACATCACAGGCAACCCCCCTTGTAGCAACTGGCATCACAGTGTTTGTAAGATGTGATTTTTGGAGTCTGCGTTTATAAGTTGCAAAAACATACTATACATAGTAACATAACTGCAAACTATGGGAGGTGAATAAATGTCTCCCTGTGACAATCAAGTGCTTTTTGGAGTTAAGGAATCAATCCTTTTGGTGACATGCCATCTATAATGCATAGTTTGGCCCATGGAATATCTCTGCTTTGGAGCGGGATGGAGGAACCAGAAGGTGTGAAGAAAGCATTCCTTTAAGGCCACAGACGAAATCCTTTGATGGCCCCGGCTGTCTCTGATAAGTAGAGCCTTGTCAGGTGGGGTGCAGATCCTGCTGCCTTGAAGCAGTAAAAAGGTTTGCTTCTATGGACAGCAGGCACACCTTAAGGGGGAAAGAGGCTTCAGACAAGAGAATAATAAGGACCAAGAAAGAAGCGGCAGCAGGAAAAGGATGACCTTTATTTGCAATCATAGCTGAGATTTACAGTTTATTACTGATAGCTTTTATAAAGAGCCATTCAGTTCAGAGGTGAGAGGTCTGTCATCTGGAAATGCAATTAACTTTAGCTGTATCCCAATCCCCCTGGTCTTACCCTGAGAGCTGGCACTTCAGCGGTATCAGGAGCTTCCTTCTAATTTCATTTCTCCCCTCCCCCCCCCCCGGTTTAGATGCATCCGATGCATCCCTAGAAATTAACATGGCTGCATATTTTTTTTAAACTTCTGCTTTATTATTATTTATGGCTGATCTGTCGAACCAGAGGCTAAAGGGAGCTCATGGCATTTCTGCTGTCTCTAACCCATTTCTCCCCTCCCTTTTCTGAATGAGGAAATTTTGAGGAAGAGGGACTTTTATAAGAACAAAGATGAAGGAACCTTGTGAAAATGTCATAGGTGTCAGAAATCAATTACAAGAAGCAAGAGCCTTGATTTTAAAGAACTTAATCCCCTAGCACCATGTAAACACATGAACTGGTAGGGAGCAGAGAGACAAGAGTGTTGTGTAGGAATAGGGGTGCAAAATTTAGGGGTCAGTGAGATTTTTTTAGGAGCCAGATTGGAGGGATAGAAGATGCACACACAAACAGGGGGCAGTGGGGTCTTGTGCTTAATAGTGCATCCTGGGGTATTTCACCTGTACACCTTCCTCTGTTCCAGTGGCAAAAGAGGTTCCAGGGCAGTTCTCTGGGGTTGCAGTCAGTGTAATGAACACAGAGGGTCTTAAATGCAGCAGGATTTTCTTATCACCTTTTAGAGCAAAGGGAATAATATGCACACACGCCCCTGCATCAGTCCATTAAAGTCATGAACCTCAGAATGTTAAATAATCTAGGCCGGTGGATGAAAATGCAGCACCATGTCAAAAGCCTGTGTGATTGAGTATCGGACCTGAACTAGGAAGACCTGAGTTCAAATTCCCCATTCCATCAGAAAGACTATCTGTGATAGTCTCTCATCCAGCCTACCTCATGGGACTGATGTGATGAGAAAGTGGTGGGAAAAGAAAGCCATGTTAGCTACAATGAGCTCAAAGATGGACAATAAACACAAGTCATGAATAATAACAAAATCAACGCTCCCAACTAAGAGGGGTGTTGGTGGTGTTATTTCAAAGTGCTGCATTTGGCATGATCCTGCCCGCATCACGTGGAGCCAAGATCCTGTGCAATGGGGCCTGTGAAAGAAAGACAGCAAGTTCCAGGTCTAGAGGTCTTTTGGACCTAGCTGGGACCCAGGGTGCTGTGCAGAGTCAGGGCATGGAGCTGTTGAGGCACTGACCGCTCACGTCTTTCCACCTGGGCCCATATGTCTCTAGCACAGTCCACTGTATGTGATAGATATGGGCACGAATTTAAAAAATGGCATTTCGTTTGTTGTTTGTCGTTTGGAGGGTCCATTTCGGTTCGTTTCCATTTTTTGCGAATTTTTGCAAAAAATTCGTTTTCATTTTCGTTCATTTCGTTACCATTTCGTTACCATTTATTTCATTTTTTGTGATTTTTTTTTTTAGGATTTTAAGCAATTCACTCATATTGCAGTAACGGAAACGAAACGCACGACAAAATTTCCGGTGTTTCTGTTTGTTTCGTTTCATTTTAGAGACAAAATTAGTTGGTCATTTTGTTACGTAACGAAACGAAAAAACGAAAACAGAAATGAAAAATTGTTCATTTCGTGCCCATCTCTAGTATGTGAGATGGGGAGAGACTCCAGATGCTGACAGGTTCATGGGCGGATCTGAAACAGGACCAGGTGAAAGCCAGTCTGGTGTTCCTGCAGGGGTCACACGAGAACGGCCTGACACTCTGCTGCTGCTCTGGGGGCCCTGTTTTATGGCCCTCTCTTGTCTGGTAAGTCAGGTCTGTAGGAATTTAAGTGCCAGGCACAAAAGCAAGAATTTCATTTATTCAGCCATTTGCTCCAGGTCTTTGAAATATAGGACAGCATATTTTTTCCATGGTAAGCTGCTGTCAGGTGGCTCAGCCCGCCCAAACTGTGGAATCCAGGTCAACAAATCACAACCTGTTGATTTTTAAAAACCCTTCTGTGGACTGAGAAGAAAGCTCCTCATGGCTGATCGTATCACTATATTGCAGGGCTCGGATGGAGAAGAGTACAATAGGGTGCTCTTGGCCTGCATAGTTGTTTTATCAAGTGCATTTCTGTTCTTAAACATTTGCCTCTTTTCACTCCCGGCTGGGAAGCCAGTTGCTACATCTGAAAGTCAGCTCTTGTAAACTGCAAGAGACAAAATATTTGGGCAAAATCAAATACTCTTGTGTACAGTTGGATGCTTATTTATTTAGTGCCCACCTCTCCGCTACAAATAGTGTTCGAGGCGGCTGGGAACAATAACATGCAAGATAAAACATTAAACGGTAATTAAAACATAAAAGCAAATCAATTAAAAGCACCCTGACAAAAACATAAATGAGCAGCATTCCCCAGTTAAAATCTGGTTAAGACCCTGAAAGCACTCTTTACCTTTTCCACAGTTTTAACAGGATTGCAAAAATGGTTGTTATTTATTACTGCCAGAAATATCACCTATGCCTGGGTTGGAAACCACTCAAGGCCCGTCCTGCGCTTCACCTCTTTTACTTTCTCACCAGCTTTTGACTCTTTTCCATCTCTTGCTAGCCACAGTGCTCATTTAGTCCTTCATGGTTCTTCTTTGATGGACCTGTTATGAAAAATATTCCATCATGTGGAGGGCAAGGGAGGCTCTTCCTCTCTTCCTCTTCCTCTCCCCCCCCCCTGTCTTCCTCCCTGCTTCTCTGCCCCACCCAGTTTGGAGCCCTGCAGGATAAAGCAGAGCCTGAAGTTCTCTACAGGCCCTGTGAAGAAACAAATCTTCTTGTACCCCAGATGTTCCAGCAGCTGTGTGAGCTGGTAGTCAGCTGTGGCAAAATCAGCAAGAATCCTTGTAGCATTTCAAAGAGTTTTATTCGACACCAACTTCTGTGGGCAATAGGCCACTTTCACTTGAGGAGTCAATGGGTTCACTCTACTTGCCATAAATAATTGGATTTGGGTCCAAAGTGCAAATTCACTGCAGCCTATTGACAAAACTATCCCTTTTCTCCAAGATGTGATTCCATATTTGAGCCAAACTGGGAGAAGGTTGGAAAGTCAGTCTCAAAGACTGGGGCAGACAATTCTTTATATTTTACTGATCAAATTTATATATGCCATGCTTTTCTCTCAGTACAGGGACCCAAGGTGGCTTTAAACTGTTTTAAAAACAAATGAAGCAAGCAAGCAAAGAAACAAAAACAAAAACACCCAACATCTCTCTATTAAAACAATCTCTGAAATAAAACATTTTGATGATTTGAATGCACATTGTTTTAAAAAGGCATACATGCAAAACTTGGCATTCCCACTTGAAAGGTCCTGCCTCCACCAAGGCCCACTGCTGGCATTCTGATTCTTAGATGTTCATGGACACCTTTATACCTTCAAACTTGGAAGCATTCCCTTCTCTCTGTGTGTATATTTTGCACCCAAAGGATGCCCAGACTGCATGCCCACTGTCACTTCTCATAGTCTGGGTTTGATATTCCTGGTATCTTCCCCCTCCACCACCTTGATCTCTTCCCGGGTGTACTCTAAGGCAGGAAGCAGAGTTTAATTATGATTAGTAAAGCTGCTGAGTGAGGAAGAGTATTAAGCAAAGCACATGGGGGATCAGTGCTGAGGACTCCAGTTTATTATTTAACATTTTCATTAAGATCTTGGAATATGATTAATTTGGGGGAGGAGCCATAGGTAGCAGCAGCTGAGAAGATGAGAACTTACAAGTGGCACCAGTGGGATTCTTCTGAGCTGTCTCAGCTCCTGTCCCAGTGTGGGGGGGGGGGGGAGCTGGGGTTGGTGGCCCATGCCTTGCATGTCAGTGCATAGACTCGAGAATTGAGATCTTCAAAGAAGAAGAGGCTTCTGCTCAAGTCCAGCCCTACCCTTTGGCAGAGTATGACAGCAGGTTGAATAAAGGAAAAGAACACAGATCGCCGAACACAATCTTTGTGCATCCCTGCACTGAAAGGTAGAGGTGTTTCCTTTCTCACTCCTACCTTCCACATAATTCCTTCCCATTAAATAGCTGCTTGACTCTTTCCCCCAGATACATTAGCCTGCATTATCCAGCTTGTAGCTCATTTTATTGCCTGTCAATATTTCCAGCATCCCTGGGTTACTTTGTATAATTTCTTTTCTTCTTGGTATTTATAACACTTTTTGATTACACCCCCCCCCAACATCTATTGACTTGTTCATTACTCTTCAGAATGGTAATTAAATTGAAGGTGTTAACTAAGACTAATTCAGCAGCACTTTCAGCTTTTTCTGATTACTGGGTCTGCCCTCCATTCTCTTTGCTGCTGCTTTGAAAATGTACAGACATAGAAAGCTGCTGTTGTGCCGTCAAAGCAAACATCACCAGCTTTGCCTGGCAGCAGTGGTTCTTCAAAGTTTCAGACAAAATATTACCCTCAACCTTACCTGGAGACATCAGGGTTTGAACCTGCAACCTTCTGTGTAAAAAGCTTGAGCACTGCCTCAAAGCTATGGCACCTCTCCTTGTCTTGCCCACTAAATGTGATGTAGGAGAATGTTCTCTTCCATGCTTATAGTGGGAGGTGCCCAGATCTAGAAGCAAGGTGCCTGACATGAGTATCTCTCCAGTTTCCTTTGGTCTTTCTCCCAGCAAATGAAAGGTAACAAACCAGAAATAGGTAGACAAATAAGGCAGTCTTTGAACTCAGATACCAGAAGTATCGTCTACTATCTCAGCTTTCTGCTCATCTACAAACTTCTCTATGTGGAAGCTGATGACTTTGTTGTAAGAGTGTGCATACATGTGTGAGTAACGTCACCCTGGATTTTAATCCAAAGGTTTTAAGACAATCTTCAAGATGCGGAATGTCTTCTACAAATAGGGCTAAGGACGTTGGACAGCTCCTAGAGAACTTCAACTAAAAACCTTATCAGAAGCACTTTCTCTGCAGCTTCCAGTAGCATCCAATTTCCTTCTTCAAATGCCTTTACCATTTGAATTGAATTGGATCATCAGTATGTATCAAGCGATGCATGTTGCAGAGGAAAGCGATAGACCTTTTCCTCTTAGACAATGCAGAAACTCAGTGGAGTCAACCAATAACATGGGTTTATGTCTGCTCCAAGCAATGCAGAATTCAACTGAGGGTTTTGTTTCCAGAAGAGAGAGTGATGATCATCAGCTTGGATCACTTTGAAAAGGGTTGAGATTTATTCCTGGAGGGTAAGGTTCCTAGTGGCTGTGCCTCTTCTAGCATCCAAGACAGCATGCCTTGTGCAAGTCAACTTCAGTGGAACACAAGCATGAGGAATCCATGTCCTATGTATTCTCAAAGGCCTTCACAGCTGGGATCTGATGGCTGTTGGGAGTTTTTTGGGCTATTTGGCTGTGTTCTGGAACATGGCCAAACAGCACAAAAAGCTCACAACAGCCAACCCATTTCCTGTTGATGGGAGCCCCCAATGTGGAACTGGATGATGGAATGGAGAAGCTGCTGGTCTGACCCAGTTCATTTCATATGAATGAATGAAATTACAGGTTGAGATCCCAAGTCTAGCATGAAGATGTCTAGAATTCACTGGAGGTGCAGGTCCATTTTCCTCCCCTGGGTTTGTGCACACCAATGATCCAACACACAGTGGCTCTCCACTATATATATACTTCTACTGTATTATTTAAATTGCATTTTGCTTTCAGCACTGAATCTCCCCTTTGTTTGTGTCCAAAGCAGAGCTCGTCACTTCAAAACAAACATGCTATATTTTACAGTTTGATAACCAAGCACCCTGGTTTTACTGTTTTAATTAGCTGTTTTAGAAGCCACTTTCTCTTGGCTTCTGTTTGAGAAATGTCAGAAACAGATGCGGCTCATCCTGAGGATTTATCTGGCAAGCCACAGCACTTTGGAAGGGGCGCCTGGCGTCAATTTGAATGCCAGGTGGCTGGGTCCATGTGACCTGTGGGCCAAGTGGCAGACAGAAGTCAACATCAAATTACCCAATTAGAGAGGCTGTGAAGGAATATCTACCTGGACAGAAAGGTACGAGCAAAGAGCATTCTGGATGCATCTCCAGCTCTCCCCGACCAAAGCTGGTGACATAAATGAAAATGTCACTCCGCAAGGAGAGGTGATGCAATGCTCAACAAGTGAAGGAAGCCTGGTGGCTTTTGCTGTGATGTGGGCCACATGCTTGAGCCTCTTAAACGGTGGCAGTCACAAGGTGTTTGTAAGGGAACAATGCTAAGAAATACAAGGGAGGGTTTTTAAGCCAAGTATCCCCACTACACCCAGGGCTGGCCTCGCAGCTTTTTAGGGTCAAGGATGAAAAAAAATAACCAGAGAGCATCTTGATTTCTGGAGTGACTTTCAGCATGGCCTTCGGTTTCATTCAACAGCAGCCATGGACACTAATGATGTGTTGTGAAGTTGGTTTGGAAGGGTGCCACTGGAATAATGAGATTGCTTAAAGGACGCCAATGGACTCAACCAGTCAGAAAGCACCGTGATTCAATCATACTGCTCTAGCCATGTTGCTGTAAATGTGCAAATCTCTCCCTCCCTCCCTCCC
>JAHTLZ010000335.1:1674602-1690423 GCA_023846285.1 Phrynocephalus versicolor
TTTTGTGGGGCATGTTGGTCCTTTGGCTGGAACCTTCAGAAATGAAAGAGCTAGTTGTTAAAAAAATAAAATAAATAGGTTGGTGATGCAACTCCCCTTTGTTTTTCTAAGGTTCCATTTTTTTCAGAAATAGTTTAATGTACTGCATTTCTACTACACTATTTTAATTACAGAGGACTGTTTTCATACCTATTAGTTTGATCCTTTTGAGCAGTTGTGATGGCTCTTTGTCTGTGACTGTGTTCCATATGGAAATGCCTAGCTTGGGTCTCTCTCTCTCTCTCTCTCTCTCTCTCTGTCTGTCTGTCTGTCTCTCTCTTTTTCACACCCACACCCACACCCACCCACACACACACACACACACACACACACACACACACACACACACAGAGAGAGAGAGAGAGAGAGAGAGAGAGAGAGAGAGAGTCGCAGCAATGCATTTGATGACTTAACCCTACTTGAATTCAGCTTCCCAAAAACTCTGTGTCCATTGGAGGAAGGCTGAGCAGCTGAGTACTTCACACACACTCTGTTTTCGTTCTCCATGCATCGCTTCTAAACGCATATCTCAACCAATATTCTTTAAGAAGAAATAAAACTTTTATAGCTTTCTTTGTATTGCTGTGTATTTGATTGCCCAGATGTTTCTAGGTTTAATAAAGGGGTGGTTTTTGGGGTGGGGTGGGAGGGGAGGGGAGCTGCACTTTTCTCCTACACACACACACACACACACACACACACACACACCCCTCCTAACATCTTGATTCCTGGTGAGCGTAAAATGTGAGAAAGAAGTGCAGCGGGGAGGGAATACTCATTCTTTCCTGGTTTTTACCCTTTACAGGTGCTGTGCTTCTATTGCACAAGACTGTAGGCCTTGGTGTTTTCTCCACTAGGTTTTGACAGACTGAAGGTGGGACAGGGTATGGCTTGTGAAGAAATTCAGGGCTCTGATTTCATGGCCTGGACCTTAAGGAAGAAGAGGTCGATGGTCCCTGACCATGAGTCAGTTAGGGACTGAGGCCTGAGTCTAAGTTCTTTAGATAGCCATTTGTGGTCAACAGCAAACCCGTCTGTGTTCCACCCTTTCTTTCCTTTGGGATCTTGCCTTTCCCTGGAAGATCCATCTACGATTCCCTCGGCTCTGGTTAAAGCTAGATTTCCCCATACCGGAAACAAGAATCCCAAGAATTGAATCATTTAAGTTGTGAAGGAAATATGATCTCTAGGTCATTTCCCCAACGCATCCTGGCATAAAACGTGATATTTGTGATATGTGGGTTTTCGTTCATTGAGGAGAGGTTTCGGGATGTCTCTTTGGTTGACCAGGGTGCCACTGGGGCCTTCCTCAGCCTATCCATTTAGGGGCCTATTACTTTAGATCCTAAATCTTCAGAGAGGGCCATATTTATCATCCTTTTATGGCCAGTTAGGGAGAAGCCAAGTGGCATCTTCTGTCATATGGCTCGTTGTTTTCTTTGGACTATAGGACATGTTCTCAGTGCAAACGGGGCTCCACCCTACACAGGAGGGGGATGGAAGAATCATGGAGAAAGCTTGTTCAAGTCAGCTTGGGATGAGGGGGATCCTGGCTATGAGGCCCAGGGAGAGACCCCAACGCTTGAGAATGTCAGAAAAGATGCTATGCTGGGCCAGACCCAAGTCTACATTTTCTTTGCAAAAATGGCCAATTGGGTGCTTATAAGAAACACATATGTAGGACACGAATGCCACCTCATTATTGTGGTATTTGGAGGCATCCTAATAAAAGCATAGCGTAAAACTCAGAAAATAACTCTCAAATGCCCATAAAATCAACTAGGCAATGTGTTTCTTCTGTCTACTAGTTATTGCTTCCAAACTCTGCTTTTCAGCTGTGTTGATTTCCTTAGGGTTCTCCTCCCCCTCCATCCACTATCCAGCTTCTTGGTCAGAACTGAGTCTGTGACTGAGAACCCAGGATGCTCTGAATTTCCCACGCAATCCTCTTCTGCCTCCCTCATGTCCAAATTGGAAGCCGAACAAGGAAAACACCAGAGGCACTTGAATGAAAGGGTTCCTCAATCCAATATAGGAACAATGTCCAATTATTGGATTGACAAACACCTGGCCTCCTGCTTCTTGTTCCTCCAGCAACAGTGAAAGACCGGGCAGTTTAATAACTAAACTGGACAAGACTGAGTCTCATCTGGATGCTGTACCACCAGTCCTTGGAAGTATGTTTTAAACCTTATAAATATATCAGAGGGCCATTTTAAATGCCAAGGATATACTTAATTGTTGCTTTTTAAACACCTTTACATTTATTGTGTCTTGAGTCCACGTTGTTTGAATTATCTGTGAGCCATCTGGGTCCCCTCCCCTGGAGAAAGGTGGCAGAGAAATTACATTTTTTAAAAAAATCCCTGGGAGGTTAACAGAAAATAACATGTTGTCAAGTAAAAAAGGAAGCAGGACAATCTTTTCCGCAGTCTGTTCAGGGCAAGCCAGCCTTGGCTGTCACTCTGCAATGGTTCTTCTTCCTCTTTTAAAAACAACACCACTACAACCTCATTATATCTGAACCACAGCAACACATGGTACTGTGTTTTGTGTTTACATCTGTTTGTGGGTGGGTGCGCATGTGTCTGAACATATGTATGAATTAAGTGGAGGGGAATATTGGCCCAGCCTGAGGAACATAAGGGAGCCACCTGCTCCGTCGCAGCGTCGGCTGCTACCACATGGCACCAAGCAAAGCTTTAGCAGAAGGCTTCCACCAGAAGGCTTCCATCAGCATGTCTTGCAGCTGGCTGGCTGTGAGGAGCAGTGCCTTGTGGCATGATGGAAGGGGAGAGATAAGGTTCTGGTTTCAGGGACCACAGTGCAAGGGGCCTCGTGGTACAGTGGTTGACCTGCAGTACTGCAGCCAAAACTCTGTTCACAACCCGGGTTCAATCCCAGGTAGCTGGCTGTAGGTTCTCTCAGCCTTCCATCCTCCTGGAGTCTCTAAACTAAGTACCCGGCTTGCTGGGTGGGATGGGGGACAATGTGTAGCCTGCACAATTAAATTGTAAACCAGTGGTATATAAGCAGCACACTTTATTTAAGGAAGAATTGCCACTCAAAGATAGAGCAACGGATTTAAAATTTAAAATTACTGTTCTTCTGTGTCTCCCTTCCAAGTGTTCGCAGCATAAATGTGGTGAAACTGTTGATTCTGATACCTGTTCTTGAATTGGTTTCTAAATATGCTTGGACACCTATATATACAAGCCCATTGTCATGATGAAAGAGGAGAGGAACCTGGGCCACTAATACAGAAGGTTGTACAATGGAGACAGAATTATGAGAGAATGCTGCCCCTCTTAAGCACTCCATAGAGTGCTCCATTTTTTTTGACATAAGCTGAGAATTCTGGGAATTATAGTTCAAAGAAAGATGGTACAATCTGCCATCTTCCCTGTTTGCTTTAGGTGTGTGTGTGTGTGTGTGTGTGTGTGTGTGTGTGTGTGTGTGTGTGTGTGTGTGTGTGTGTGTGTGTTGCAGCACAAACAACCCATTTCTGTAATACCCGTCTCTACCGCTTATAGTTGATGTCCTTTGGCGAGTGGACTAGATGGCCCCCAAAGCAATGGCGTTTGCAAATGCTGGTTCCTGGGGAAGTGATGGAGGGCAGGGAGGCATCCTTCTCTTTAAGCACCACTTCCCCTCCCTCCCTCCTTAAAGTAGAATGGGAATTGTTTGTCTTTTCTTGACAACTGTCCTTCCAGAAGAGAGAGTGAGAGAGAGAGAGAGAGAGGAGGGAGGGAGGGAAGGTACAAAGGAAAGAGGATTCTATAAAGCAACTTCATGGATTCTTTCTCTTTTGGGGAAGGCAAACTTACGCCTGCTTTTTCTTGCCAGAGAGGCCCTTTGACGGCCCTCGAACCCCTTGCTCTGTCCCCAGAGGCACCCAGCCGGTCTGTCTTTATGCAAAGGGGCCAGCTAATTGGGTGGCTTCCTTGGCCTCCCTTTGAAACGAGGTCTCTTCCAGCTCTGAAACTGTGATCACTTTTCAGGGCTTAATGAATGGAAGAACGGGGCATCAGAAACACAGCCAATTCTGCAATTTATAATTTGGGCAGGAGTGGGTGGGGTGGGGACTAAAGCCCATTTCTCTTTGGGATTTAAATTTACCATTCCCAAAGCAAGGGGATCCTTGGGGCATGAATTCTTCGGAGAAGGGAGTTCCACAAATGACAGCCAGGATGGGATGCAGCATCACAGCTGTGGATTCCAAACCAGCGTGCCGTGAATTATTTTTTTTTTTGGGGGGGGAGGGATTTTAATTTTTCTCCAAGAAATATTTTTATAGAGCTGTTTACCAAACTACTTGAAGCATGATCTCCCCGGTCTTCTGAATGGGCTCCTATGGCCATGCCACTTTTTAAATCTCTTACAGAAGGTGGGTGGTCTGTATTCAGAAAGGGGTTTAAAAACACGCTGCAGATGGTTAATAATTGTGCTTTACACGGACCCTTCCCTCCACACAGAGCTGTGAAGCAAAATAGCTGCCAGTAAACACAGGAGAGAAGCAGGGCCCTGTAGAACTGAGGAAAAGTCCAGAAGAAACTCTGACTTAAAAGGAAAAGGGGGAAACAAACAAACCCTGGCATGCATTCACACGAAACAAGCAAGGGCACTGTGTGTGTGTGTGTCATCTCTCTCTCTCTCTCTCTCTCTCTCTCTCTCTCTCTCTCTCTCTCTCTCTCTCTCTGAGATGCCTCAAATGACAGCTCTTCCCCACCCCCTTGCAACCTCCTGACTGTGCGTCAGTGTGGCTATTCCTTTGTTTCACGTGACAAGGTGAACATAATTTTTATTTCTTTCCCCATCACTGCCCCTTTCTCCACTCGGGTGATAGATTTGCCTGGGAGAAAATAATAGCTTGCCTTCAGAATCCAGGCTGACAGTTAAGATGCTGAGAGGGAGCCGACGGAGCAGGGACCGTGTTTGTGTGCGCCTGTGTGTCTGTGTGTGCGCGCGCGTGCACGCATCTCTGGACCTATTATGGCAAAAATCGATAATGCTTTCTGTAAATTGCCCCTCCCAGAGGAGATGAACAAATGCAGGAGACAAGGGAAGCCCTCCTTCTGGGCAAAGGGGCCTCTGTGTTTTGGACCGGGACAATTACCAGTAGCCCTTTCTTTGGCATGTTTTTATTTGGGGGGCTGGCCAGGAATATATATATATATTCTTCTCACCCTCAGAAAGATGCCTCTAATTGCAGCAGGGCCTCGGTGAGAGGCATCTCTAAAGATCGGTGGTGGCCGCTGTGGACAGTTGCCAAGGGGCGCCCTGCGAATGGGGACGGCTGGTGGTCCCGGAGGACAATCGGAGTGCTCTGATTAATTGTTTTTGACGAATGGCATTTCTGTCCACCCAGGGACAGGCCTCTCCCTCCCCTCCTGCAGAAGTAAAAATTCTATTTGCTGAATGGAAAGGCTTTGACCTTCCCCGGCTTTCAAGGCAAGCAGGCGTTGTTTGGAGAGGGACGCCGCCACAGCCGCTGAAAAACAGAAACAAGGTAGATTATTTCCGCCAGGATGAGTCGTTTACAAACAACTTTGAATTTGACAAAGACAAGAGGAGCACAAGAATATTAAAGGAGAGAAATTTGTACATGAATAATCTTACAAATACGCAGTCTGATATGGCAGGATTAGGTGCATTCCCTGGGCCATAGCTCAGTGTGTGAGCTCTTCCATTCAGATCCGTGCTTGGAAATAATTAAAAATGGGTTCATTACCTGAATTTGTTGAAATTGTGGGCAATATATTTAGCACTGAATCATCAAACAACACTAATCTTCCATTCCATATTACATCAGCTAGCCCCTTTGCATTCTTTTTAGGAGAATGGTGGGACAAAAATATTTGAAATAGATAAATAGCAAATAAATGGTGGTTTATAACAATTCACAACATTGTTTCAGTATTTATCAATTCAACAGTTTACCTAATTAGTTAATAAATTAGCAAGCAAATTGGCACTCTTAATGTTTTAGGAGCAATAACTTGGACCTCCTTAACAAATTAACATTTATTTTGACTGACTGATGAATTGACCAATTGTTTAAAATAATTACAGCTCACCCTGTATCTCAAGATCTCAGGTTGGGGGTACCAAACAGTTTTAAAGCACTTAAAAAAAACTATAAAACAATTCTACAGGTTTTCAACCTAGAAAACTATTCCAACAATGTACATTAATTGTAGAGTGTAAATGTAGGATTCTACAACCCGCTGAATAAATGGTCTTTTAGCTTTGGTAAAGGACTGTGTTTCATCTGGCTGCAAAATGGCACCAACACTGTTCCCAGTGGGGCCCCAAAGGGAGAGTTTGCCCATTACCAGGGAGGCACAGAGCCTCTTCCAGAAATGGCAGGCAGTCCCCACCTAGTTTTGACATGGCTCTTGCGAGTCATCATGGCACCCCCTCACTGGGGTTTCCCTGCCATTGCCATCACAGTAAGGCCAGCTGGTGTCATGCATTACAGCTTGAGATATCGAGTCTGAATAAGGCAGAAGAGGGGGGGGGTCTGGGCTGGAAAAGGACCAGACACATCTAGGACCCTCAGTTCAAGTCTGGACTCCAGTTAGTTTGCTTTAGGCAAGCTCATTCTGAGTCCAGCTGTGCAAGGGTCCTGCAGCACTTGAGATGTGGAACTCCTGTCCTAAAGACCTTAGCTCTCTGGTTTAACCCCCAGTGGTTTTTGAAACAGGCAGTAAACACATTTATTTCTCTGAATTTGTGATGTTTTGTTTTTGTTGGTTTGCTCAGGTTGCCTCTCTTTAATTTGGCATCTCTGGCTGGCTCAAAATGGCACTGATGGTGCCTTACAGGTTACTGTAAACAGGACAGGCTCAAGGACTGAGACCAAAGACATGGTACAGTTAAAACTGGTGTGTCCCAAATCCAACTGGACCACTCGGTGTATTCCTATAATGACATTTCTCCCTCTACTGCAGCCAAGAGGATGGGCCCTTTTATGGGAAAAAGCAGGGTCATGTCATTGACCAAGCTTGGCTTGGGAGGGACCGCTGTGGCTATCAAACGTGACTGGAAGCATTCCTCAAAGTTGAAAGGCAGTCTAGAAATGGTCTGGTAAATTTCTTTCTTTCTTTCTTTCTTTCTTTCTTTCTTTCTTTCTTTCTTTCTTTCTTTCTTTCTTTCTTTCTAATAAACTCCCTACCTCAACATTTCTCTCCACTATCACACAGCTTTACCTTTGCCTGATCATTTCCTGAGGCTTCATTAGCACCATGGATTTGCTAGTGTGTGTTCCTTACATTGCTGAGATTTTGCTCACTACCATTCTCTCCATGTGTTTTCAGAGATTTCTTATTCCTAGAAATGCTGAGAGAGAGAGAGAGATCTTAGCAATGGCTCTATGAATCTCAGGATGGCAGCTAAGGGATTGAGAGAGAGAGACTGCATCATTTCAGAAGCTGGGAAACTTGTTTCTGAAGAAATCTCACACCCCACCTCAGCTTCCGTAGTAGACCAGGAACAATAAAATGCCCCATACATTTCTAGTTCCTTTCTTTGCTGGCAGGAGGAAGTGGTGCCATTTTCCGTGGTAAAGCGGGTGCATTTTGTCTCCACCTTCTGGAGGTAGGTGGACCAGCCCCCTGCCTGCGCTGCAACAGACAGTCAATATAATAATCATCTTGTCATCTTATAATGTATTCTGGCTGTTAGAAATCTATCTTTTTAACAAAAACAAAAAAACAACAACAACAAAACAAAACACCACTTTTTGAAGCCATTTATATGGCTCATATATGCCGGCAGTTAAGAATAGCTAATCAGTGAATTCTGCTGAAGCCCATAAAAGCAGGTAATTGTAGGCAGTGGGTAGAATTCTGGCACCCCAGCGAGCTGCGGGTCAGAAAAGGGCAGCGGGGAAGGCAACATCCATCACCACGGTGCCGGCAGTGGCCTGATATTCACTGGATACCGGCTGCTGCTGCCGCTGCCACAGCCGCTCCTGCCTTTTTCGGCTGTCATTGAAGGTGAGAGCCTTAGAAAACAAGGCTGTGAATTGGTTTTCATGCTTGCATTGACAGATTGGGAAAGCAGTTTGTTCTACCAAATTTAACAATGATATATCATTATCACAACTTTGGGGTAAATCTATATAATCGATAAGTTTGTAGCCTGAACAGGATTTGTATTGCTCGCTTGCTGTGCTGGTGTCAGGCGCGGGCATATGGATTGAGTCACAGCCTGAGATCAATGGAATTTGTGGACAGTGAGCTCAATAACAAGCCCTACTGAAAAGAAATAGATGTAAAAAGCAAATTTACTAGAGTATAAAATGAAGAAGAAGAAGACGATGAAGCAGACGCCGCAGCTGCTAGCACCTTTTCTGTGCCTGGCTGAGAGCGGGATGTGGCTCCCGTCCGCTGGACCAACGCTTTCCCTGTGGACCCAGGGCTGTGGCTGGCTCCTCTTGGGATGGATCCAGGCGTTTCTCTTGGCAGGGCTTGCACAAGGGAAGTAGGCGAGGATGGCCTCTGTGTGTGTGTGTGTGTGTGTGTGAGTGAGTGAGAGAGAGAGAGAGAGAGAGAGAGAGAGAGAGACGGACAGAGAGAAAGGGCTTGAGAGGAGCATTGTCAGCTGAATAAAGACTGAAAACAGTCAGCGAGTCTGCAGGGGGAAAGACCATGGTACCCGGCTTTATTTACTGTGTGCTGGCACGGCTTGCTAATGGAGCAAAATAAAAAAGGCATAATTAAATAGTTTAATGAATTCGTGGGCCTTTTGTTGGCGCGAGGGCCCGGGGAAGGCATGTACCAGGAGGCCTCACAAAGAGCGCGGCTGGTTGGGAGTTAAAAGTAGGAAATGGGCCCTTTGAAGGCATTTTTATACTTCATTATCCCAGCATGCAAAATGACTTGTACTAAACGCGCGGAGGGGGTTTCCCTCCCCCCCGCCCCACTCTCCCTCTTTTCTTCCTCTTCTCTCCTTAAACAAAGGAGAACATCAGGGTGGCTGAGCGCGGAGTTCCTGTCCGTGTCCCCCTTGCAGCTGATCAACTTCCCCGCAGCTCAGTGCCTCCACACGGCGCCCATGGCTGTTTGTTTCTGGTTGTGCAGAGGCAGCGGTGGTGGTGGTGGTGGTGGTGGGCACATTGGCTCTTTTGGGAAGGACAGTCCTTCATGAGGATCTTCTTTCATTTTAATGGGTGATCAAGCCCTCCTCGTCCAATAGAAAGAGAAATAAGTGGTAAATAGAGTCCTTGAGGTTGCCCATCAACTGCAATCCATAGTACCTAGGCAGTCGCAAGCTCAGCAGCAGGCATAGTAGGCAACCAGGGTCATTCTCCCCTCCCCTCAGGTGAGAGGCATGGTCCTACTCTTAAATAATTGATAATGTACTCCCTGTGCAAGATCGCTTCAGCCTAAAAGGGTGGGACTAAGAAAGAGCAGGGCCGTGAGTAAGAAATTTGAATTGGAAAGAGCAAGAGAGCTGAAGATGCCGGAGCTGGGCTTGAACAGCGGAGGCCCTTGCCAATTCGGTCTAGGTATAGTTCCTGTATGTTCATGTTGGAGAAGTGACACCACCTAGGGAATTCATAAACTGCATGCAAATGAATTGCTATTTTATTTTAGGGTTTTTAAGGTTACATACGTGGTGCTCTCTTCCTCTGTGTATTGGATACCCCACCCACTGGAGGCCTGTGCAGTTTCTGCATTTGCTTGCTTAGCAACCCCCCCCCCTTCATTTACAAGAGGAAGGTGTAATGGACAGCCACAAGTCTTCTTTTCATTTTAAAGAACCATGCTTTTGAAGGCCACCAGGAACTGTGATTTACCCTTTAATCATTCCCCTGTTATGAGTGTAATTTTGGGGTCTTTTTTAAACACCCTAGAAGTGGCCCTCCATGCAAGGCACTCATTACCAGGCAGCTAAGAAGGAACAGGAGAGGGAGGCGGAACAGAAATCCCAGCATTGCCGAAACATCAGGCCTCCCGAAAATGCTTTCCCATTACAAATGCAAGAGCTGGCCAGATGGTGAATCCGAGTGAAAATTTGCTGTGCCTTTGCTGCACATTTGAGTTCAAGAAGTAGACATACAGAACAGAGACATTCTCTTTTCATATGGCTGACAAAGCAGACGTGTCCACGAAAGCTCACATTAAAATATAATAGCTAGTTTTTAAGATGCCACATGTTGTTCCCTTGTTTTGTTTCGCTTTGTTTCTTTAGGTTTTGCCTGCTTGCACAGAGTAACCCGGTGACCTCCTGTGAAATACAGAAGATGAGTACCGTAGCCCTAAAACGTCTTTGTCCCTCCCCCCCCCCGCCCCTGCTGCCTGCCCGAGAGCCCAGATGCAGGCCAGACCTTTCTTCTTGTCCCCTGGACGTGGGGTGGGGGAATGATCCTGCCCAGCGAGCCAGCAGCCAACACCAGGGAATTTAACCCCACAGGCAGGCCCAGCGCCCTTTACAAAGCTGCCTCTCTTTCTTTACAGCCTGCGGTGGCCTATAAACAACACTGTTTGTTTCTTGTTAAAATTTACCTCATAAACCAATTTTACTGTGTGAGTTCAAGCCAATAATTGTTTAATCCTGCCTTTCTCATATCCATAATACATTGACTATAAACGCGAGGTTTCCATTTTATAGAATTTTCTCTTTTGCTCTGGGGTGCAAAAAAATCTAGAAAGGCAGGCTGCTCTATAGGGGAAGAGGGGGGCGCAGGGGGAGGATGGGCGTGTGTGTTGTGGGGAAAGGGCTGGGAGATGAAAAAGAGGCAGATAATGCAAATAATGTCCTGGGATGGGGCACTTTGGCAGCTGAAAGAACAGACAATGAACCACACCTGGAGAGAAAAATATCTAGGCACCACTTTTTGGATTTGATTTTTTTTGGGGAGGGGGTTGTCAAGCTGTGGTCTGTGGTCTGTTAAATGCTATCATTTTTGAGAGAGCAAAAGGCAGAGGACTGCACACTTTCCTAGGACATGGGGAACTGTGGTCCAGGCGGCCACTGGCAAGTCACGTATTCCTTTTCAAGATGCACGCTCTGCAGTGTGATGGACAAGTGGCCTGCGAAAATCTTTTAACAGCTTAAAAGCGATGTTTATGAATCGTCGGTAGACGGCGAGGGTGTTATGGCCACTGGTGTGTTTGCGGTTTGTTTTAAGGGAGAGGCAAATGCACTGCACGAGAAAAAGGGGAAACGAACATCTCCGAAAGAAGAACAAAAGATCAACATGAAACAAAGTCAAAAGAAGACACAGGGTGGTTGGGTTCAAGAGCTATCTTCACCAGTGGAGATGACACAGAAATGAGCCAATAAGCACTGATAAAATCTCTGCAGTTGCACTAGCATCTAGCCGCCCTGCATTTCATACAAGCAGGGTGTGAGAGAGTGCCTCTCCCAGGAGTAAATGCATAGTGTGGAAGCCATCGGTAGAGGATATGGTGAAATGGAGCCAAATGCAGGCTTGGCTGTCTCACTGCTGTGCTTGAGAAAGGAGTGTGCCTGGTTATATATAGATCACACACACCCCAGCAAAGACCTGGGAGAGGCCCAGGTTTTGTCGATTTTCAGGCAGCAAGACAGAGGAAGATTCTTCCGGGCAGGTGGCCCTAGCAAGCTTTCTTTTTTGTGTTCTGCGTTTGGCACCATCAGGAAACAATCACGACCCGTCTTCCATGTTATGGCTTCCAAAATATTTGAGGGCCATCATATAACTTCCTTCCAGGCTAAATATGTGCCGACTTGAAAGTCTGCCTTCTTTGTAAAGTTTCATACTTTTGTTGGCTGCTTTCTTCTGCTCTTTCATGTCTATTATGTTTTGATCTCAGGCGGGATTCCTTGCCTTTTCTTTTTTATTTCCAGGCATTAGCAAGCAATGAGCGCTGAAAGGAGACCATGGGAGGCCATCTGTAAGGGCTTTCCCCTCATCTTCTTACTTCTCCCCCTCCCCATCCTAGGCTGGCCCCCCCTTTGTCCTCTTTTCTGGTGACACACTGTCTCCTCATGAGGGGAGGTGATGGGCAAAATGGTCAAGATCCAGTGGGTTCTCTGGTGACTTCACTGGAACAATTAACATGTGTGCTCCTCTGGAAAGTTATTTCAGATAAAACCTGCTGGTCTTTAAACTACCACAAGAATTTTTAAAGGCTGCTACCCCATGGCTGGAAAATCCGGATCAAAGTAAAATGTGGATTTTCTCCCAGAACGGTCACATGCTTGAAAACGCAGTTCCTGTGTCCCCGTGGGCATAATTTAAAGAACCACATATTTTACGTCCCCACGAGCGGGAAGCGCAGCACAGCAGAACAAAAAGGTTTTGATGAGGATTTTCTGAGTCCCCACTGACTCAAGTACCAGTTTAAAATCTGCATCGGAACAGAGACAAGCCTTGTACCACCTCGAGACCAGGTACTTATAAAACTCACTGAGTCGCACTTAAGTGGGCGTGGTCACATTTCCCCCCCTTTAAAGTCCGCTGGTCGTGGGGACACAATTTTATTAACCACATCTTCAAGCAGTTTGAAGCGTTTTTTAGTGCTCATGGGACAGCAGCCAGCAAACATGTCTAGCTCTCTAGGAATTCCTGCAATAGATTTCCTTGTTTATTTGGAAGTCCAGTCCGGCATCTGTTGTAAGCCCCGCTGGGTCTCCTAAATCCTGCTAATTCATGAATCAATGGGCAACTGGGTGCAATGTCTTCTCTGCCAGCAAAAGCCCGGCCCCCTCTGCCCTGCCTCCCACTCTCACCAAGGATTATTTCTGGGACTTTGCAAGTCCCTCCCCTTCTTTGCCCTTCTCACCCGGGTGCCCCACTTTGTACCATGTTATTAAATTATACCTTTTGTTTAACGAAGGACAGCTCCTTTTAATGAGTGCTTTAATGCTGGTGGGGCTGGGCGCTGTCTGGAGAGCACCCATTCTTTTGTTCCTAATGAGGAACACCTCATTTGCACTGTCCCTAGATTTATGGAGGGACAGAAGGAGAAGAAGAAAACCCTTCAATTTATTACATCTTAAATGAACTGCTCCCCGAGCAAAAACAAAGAGACAGTAAAGCCGCTTCTCAGTACCATGCAGTTTACTTTTCTTTTTTTATTGAACTGTGGAGTGGAGCTCAGGCTGGTCTCAGAACTAAGGAGAGAAAGCTGGGGCCATAATTACCTTTTGAGAACCCCCACTTCCTAATAACCTTGCTGGCCCCATCCTCTCTGGGCTACTGAACCTGTCACTTAGGAAATTTTATGGCATATTGAGAGGGGAAGAGAATTTATTTATTTATTTATTTAGAGGGGGAAGCCCTTTTCGTTTGGTGCTAGCTTTATCTGGGAGAAACGCTGGCCCCTGTCATTCCAAAGTTAAAGTCCTCTTTGGGGGTGGGTTTTCAGCCTCCTTCATTTCACCCTGTTTCCTTTGGAACTCACTTTATGTATCTAATAGTTGAATTTTCTGTCCTGCCTTCCCAAAAAGAAGACCCCCACCCCACAGGATTGAGAGGTGGTTGGAATTTGAAAAGCAAACAATAGCCCCAAAGAATATACAGTAAATGGCAGTATCCACATCAGCTACTTGTCCTCTAGGTACAAGTTTCTCTGTGAATCTCTGCTGTTACTGAACAGTTTTTCTGCTGCTCCTCTGAGGATGGAACTAGGCCCAGGGAGTTTGTTGTTAGAGATGATAAGTATTGGGAATGGACCAGCTGCTGTTGCAGTTTTCCCCCTTTCCTTTTCCCTAGTTTTATGATATCCTTTCCTTGGGTAAATGCTGTTTTACAACAAGCATGTGCTTTTAAAGCCTTCTTTCCATCTGGCTTTTCTTTTGCTGCACTGAAAGCAACTGGGGAGCCCTCAGACTCTGTTGTCTGGTTTGGAGCCCATCATTGTCATGTAATTTTTCTGTTTCTTCCTTTAAGAGGGGAAACCCGTAGTCTTTTCACTGGAATAGCAAAGAGAAGAGTGGAAGGAGAGAAGGTCCCCCCTCCTATGCCCCAGTCCTGATCTCCATGATGATGAGTGGTGCTGGGGTGCAGTTGCTTTTGCCCAGGAAAAGCAGTCCCAAGCATCCCAATGTGAGCAGGTGCATAGCTACCAGGAGCCTCGTTGTACAGTGTTTAAACTGCAGAACTGCTGTCAAGACTCCGCTCATAACCTGAGTTCAATCCTGATGGGTTCAGGTAGCCAAATTGAGATTCACTCAGCCTTCCATCCTTCTGAAGCTGGTAATTTGAGAACCCATCTCACTACGGGGGTGGGGGGGACGGGACGTGTACCCTGCATAATTAAATTGTAAAGTGCCCCGTGAATGTGTTAAGCACTATGAGGACGTATATATGCACCACACTTTGCTTTATCTGTGTCATTTGATCCTTCCTCTTTTGTTTTGATGTGGCAGTCTGGAGAATAAGTGCAAGAACCCACCTCGACCAACATACCCTTTCTTATGCTTATTGCTGACATCCCATAGTATCCCTTTCTTCCAACCCCCCAAGATGGTTGCTCACTTTCCCCCTTGCTATGGCACAGAAGGAAACATCAAACAAAAGGCACTAAAAGCATCTCTAAAATATGGGGGAGGGGAATATCCTGACCATCTATCCATCTTCTTCCAATTACGACCTCCCGTCCTGTTCCTATGGTGATATTAAAACGGGGGACTGCTGTCCAAGATTATTTATGACGAGAGAGCGCTCGCCATTGCCTGAATTATCTGGACAACAGGCACTGGACAGAGGTGTGTGTGTGTGTGTGTGTGTGTGTGTGTGTGTGTGTGTGTGTGTGTAATGGCTGGGAGAGGGCAGGGCACCACGGAAGTCTTGCCACCTATCCGGTTGGGAAAGTATTGAAGGGCTCATTTCTAAGAATAGTTCAGTGTGCACTTTTCTTCTGAGCTCAGTTACACAGAGGGAGGGCTCCCTTGGTACCAGGAAGAAGGCTGTGCCCCCAAATAGGGAAGGGAGCAAATAAATGTCACCCATTTATAAAGGAAAGGGGGAAAGGATCACAACTTTGCAAGCAGTGTGGTTGCTGAACTGGTCTGTGGAATGGTGATTTGGGGCAAACCAGTTGTTTGGGTAGGAGCTGCATTTGTTGAGTGGTGAATCAACTGTGGAGGGTTGACTTTGAGGACCTCTGAATCCATGCTGCTTCTCTGCCCTTCTTCCTCACTTCTCATGGGGTTTTATTGCTCTGGACAATTTTCTCTGTATGCTGGATCCTGGAAGTGGTTATGGCGGTGGTGATAGGGGGCAAATGTAGGCAACAGATGGTTAGCATGTAATACCCAGAGGGGCAGGAAGGAACTTCAGCTCCACCCATGTCAGCAGAGCCTGTGGTGCCAAAGCTGCACTGCTTTTTTAATTTGAACTTTACAGGAGCTGAACTCAACCTCCCTTTCGCTCTCCACCTTCTGCCACAAACAGGCCCAGCACCTTGGACAGTTCATGTGAAAGCCCAGCCTAGACTGAAACCTCTTGTACATTCATTAAGGTCATCTGTACCTACTGATGTTAAAGTCAGACCACGCCCTTTGCTATGTTTTTGTGCACGGCAGACCCAGGAGCAACCTGGCTTCTTTTGCCCTGCACAGTCGAATGCGAACTGGGGGCACATCACCATCATCATCATCATCACCACCACCACCACAATAATCTTCAGTTTGGCCCCAAGTAGTCTGGATTGTCCAGTCCAGAAAAAACACAAGTCTCAGTTGTTTCAGAGTATAGTTTATGTTTTACCTATGGGAGAAAGGTGGAAGGACATGTGTGTGTGTGTGTGTGTGTGTGTGTGTGTGTGTGTGTGTGTGTGTGT
>JAHTLZ010000335.1:1690433-1708348 GCA_023846285.1 Phrynocephalus versicolor
TGTGTGTGTGTGTGTGTGTGTGTGTGTGTGTGTGTGTGTGTGTGTGTCTGTGTCTGTGTCTGTGTGTGTCTGTGTCTGTGTCTGTGTCTGTGTGCATTCACACATATGCACATGCATATTCAGGACCTGTGTGGATTGTGAAGAAATGGCTTATGGATAGAAAAACAGGATGATCTGGACAGCAAGGTCTCTGGTTGGCAGCAACTGAGCTTGGTCTTCCTAAGAAGATTGGCTGTAGCCTGAGAGATGTTCCTGTTTAGGAAAAACTAAGGCCTCAACATTTTTAAATAGGCATCTCTAGGGACCTCTGTCATCCCAGCATGTGGTCAGGGGCAGGTTGATAGTAGTGCCCCGAGGCAATGGGAGCCAGAGTGGGAGGCCAGAGGTGGGCATGGGGTAGGCGAGCAGCCCATTCCTCCTTTCCTCAGCAAAAACCACAAAAGCCCCTTCGGTTTTGTTCTTTTCATGTGTGTGTGTGTGTGTGTGTGTGTGTGTGTGTGTGAGAGAGAGAGAGAGAGAGAGAGAGAGAGAGGTGCTCCTATCAAGTTTTATCAGCAGTTCAAAGGTTATGCAATTGACTCCTTATTAATTCCACCTACATTTTTTCCAACTCTAATACATAAAGCATAAACTATTCACAATTCTTTTCCATTTGGATTGTCAGATAAGGAACTTCCACGTACCATGTCCCTTTCCCACCCTTCAAAGACTTAAATTTCAGTATATTTTCTATATCTGCAACTTTATCTTTTGTGTAATGGTAATAATAATAATAATTGTCTCTTTTATTAAATTATAAGATGGCAGGATCCAGGATTAGATCTCTCCATATTATTCTAGTGAAGGAAATTATGACAGGGGTCATTTTTTAGAATTATGTAGTAGGGTAAAAGGTCCCAAGCAGCATTAGAAGGAAAGGCATTTATAATTAAAGCATAATTTGGGTCTGTGATTTATACTTTTCTCAATGCAGAAGCTGGTGCCACAGAGAGAGATCTTAGCAGAAACAGGCTGTATTTGTGGAGCAAAACCCCAGCAGCAAAACCACAGTTAAAGTGAATGTTCTGCCGCTGGTGTTTCCCTAAAGAGGGTTTCCACAAGGCTGTGAAATATTTGTTCCAGGCTGTAATTTCCAGGAAAAGGGAGCAGGAACCAGAAGATCCAGCTTTACTTTAAAAAGATGTTGCAGAGACTCAAGTAAAGTTTCAGGTTATATAACACTATTAATTGTTGTTCTTTGGTCAATTTATGATTTGCATTTTAAGGAGCAAACACCTTTAAATACAGGTCGTTTCATGTTTCCCCACAGAACGTGCAAGGAGTATTAGACCCTAGAAGGCAGTTTGGAAATTGGACAGATTTGATAGATAGGTAGATATCAAGAGAGAGAGAAATACAACTGTTGTAATAACCATCAAACTCTCATAAGTTTCAAGGGAAATGAGATGAAATATATGGGTGATAAATGTTTTGCTGTTTGCCATTAAAGATGGCTAAATGTTGTCCACTCTACAGGACTGCAGTGACCACCATCTCCCAGCCTACTTAGCTATTGGACTACAGCTCCCAGAATCATGCACCTTGCACCCTATTGGCCATGTTAGCTGATAGATGCTGGCAGTTGAAGTCCAAAACCAAAAGTTTTCGAGGCTATGAGAGGCCCAGCATTAGATATTAGAGAGTCACACAGGGAGACCTGAGCCTTGTGGCACAATGGTGAAACTGCAGTACTGTGGTCAAGACTCCGCTCATGTTCTGAGTTTGATCTCAACAGGCCCAGGTAGGTGACTTGGCATTGACTTAGTTTTCCATCCTTCCAAGGTCTGTAAATTGAGTACGAATGCTCCACCTGATGGAAGAGGTCTTCCAAGTACCCACAAACCTTTGCCGGGAAAGGGTCAGATTTCCTGAGAGATTGCAAATGCTCCCCGGGAGAATAACCCCCATGAGGTTTTGGCATTCTTTCATGCCTGGCATTTCAAGCTGAGCTGATGAAGTTCAGAAGGAGAGCACGGGGTGTGAGGCCACCAGCCAGGCAGGCTTGGGCCACGTTTGCTAAAGCTATGTTCACAATTGGCAAGTCTTGTTGCTTGAGTGCACTTTCTTTATACCGTACTTCCGCCTCTTGGCCAACTGCAAGAAGTTGGATTTGTCATTATCAAGCATGGAAGGTCAATGCATTAGCCCCCCACCCCACCCCAAAGTCTCGTGGCCTGACTTTCATCTTGCCGTTTCTAGTATGCTGCAGACACCGGGATCCAGTCACACTTGTCATTTGGAGGTCTGCTTTTGCACTTGGGGCAGCCAGGAGACACTTACTGATCCCCTGCAAAGATGCACATCTGCAGAAAAGCTAATCGGAAGTGAGTCTTCTATAAATAATAAACAACAAATAGATTCCATTTAGTCAGATTAGCCCACAAATAGGTTGTGGACATTGTCAGCAGTGCAAATACAACGATCAAGCAAACTCCCTAGGCACGGGAGTTGACGAGCTTGCAGGCATTTTCTGGACATGAGACCCCCAAACAGCTCATGCCTGTATTTTATGACTTAAAATATTTATAGATTGTCTCTCAAAATGCTACCTTAGCATATTGTTCATTACCAAGCCCCTGTTCTCAACCACACTTGGCAACAGAATGAACTCTGATTTGTTTGATCGAAATGAAGAACTCTGGAAGGAGATTCAAAACTTTATCTGCCATGTTCCAGAAACCGGTGTTACCCTCTGCAGCAAGACTTTGCCTATTAAACATCCACTATTACCACAACTCCCTATTTTTAACACTTTCAATAACTTGCAAGCTTTCCCTTCAACTTTCTTCAGCGTGATGAAACAAATTCTATGCCACTGCAAACAAAAGGCTTGGATATGAAATGGATGAGGTCAGAAGACCCTGAAACGCCTTTGCTGTGCTTGGTAGGGGTGTTCCCTGGCCCTCAGAAAAATCAGCCTCATTGTATCCCATTTGTGAAAGGCTGATACAGGGGTTGATGGATACCCCATTTGGTACTCAGCAGAAAAGGACACCTTGCTTGGCTGAGATTTTGCTCTGGCTTCATGCTTTGTGAATCTATCATTCACTGTGCCTCACGGAGCATAAATGGAAACCTAGGTAGCACATTGCAAGCAAGTGAGTTCCTTCAGAGCAGCCCCATGACCTCCTTGTTCTATTATTGTGGGTGAATCATAAAATAACTGAATAATGGAGTTGCAAGGGGTCTATAAGGCCATCACGTGAAACCCCCTGCTCAATGCAAAAATCCAAATCTAAGGCTGCATTGGAAAGAACCACCACTAAGTACTGCAAATTGCTTTGCAAGGGGTCATGAAACTCAGGAAAGATATATGAACTTCCAAAAATGCGTGTGAAAGGATGAAATATGATTGCAGCACACACACACAAGTATTTTTGCTTACACACCAGTTTGATGCCTCTGCTTTCCTTAGCTCGTTAAGAGTCGATGCATAAATTAGAAGAGGCTACCACCTTGTTCTTCAGGAGAACACTCTGCCTCTGTGAACCATCGCTCAGTTGTTTAGATTTCTAGCTGCAGAGCCAGAGGTCAGGAGTTCAATTCCCCTACTGGGTCTCCTGGGCAGCGGCTGGACTGGATGACCCACAGGGTCCCTTCCAGCGCTGCCATTTGAAGATTGTTTGCAGCTCCAGAGGTTGCAAATTAGCTGGATTGGTTTGGCGATTGGGCCTTGGAGGGCAAGCACAGGATTCCTTGGCAAGCCGATGACACAGACGGAAAAGCTTGAAAGCAACATGCATTTTGTAGGGAGAGCACTTTCTCCTCCCTCTTTGCTTGGACCTCCTCTTCCTCACCTCCCCCTTACGGCCGGCCGACAGAAGCCTGTTCTACAAGCCAACCCAAACCTCTATGGAGACTGTTGTCGTGCAGGGTCCTTTCAGAACCTGGGTCAAGATATTGAATATCGCCCTGCTGTTCCAGCTTCCCTCCCTGTCATGAAATACGGCCAGGAGGAAGTGGCCCAGGATTTCTCCTGCTCTCCCCCCACCCCACCCCCCGGGCCAGGTGGCAAGAAGGGTTTGGCCGGAGCCCCTGGGCCTGGTGGGTTTTTGGATGCTTGCCTCCAACAGGAAGCCAAGTGGAATTCCTCTCTTTTCTGCACTGCTTTGTTTTCGACCCCTCCTGCGAATTCTCTGAGGAAGGCAACATATCCCCATCTTTTATAGTAATCAAATTTATCTGGCATCTCTCAGCCTCTTGAATTACTTATGCTACAGTTGGCAGGCCTCAGGAAGGCTTTGGCTGGTTTATTTATTTATTGTTCTAAAGTGAGGGTTTTTGACATGAGGTCCCTGCCTCTTCCTCGGGGAGTTTGGGATGGGGTTTGGAAGCAGGGAGGGGAGGAGGAGGGAAAAGAGCGTCTGCCCTCTTGGTGGATGGAGGGCTGTTTTTGTGAAATGCAAAAAGAAGCTGGCTCCAGAGAGAAAAGCCACAGTGCCCAAAAGTCAGCTGGGCAAGGGGTCTTCCCCTAGTCCCATGGCCAATGCTGTCCACAGAGAGGCCCATTGCTGCTGCAGGTTATGGGAAGAATCGGCAGGCCGCCTTTGGCCCCCTAGGTCTCTCTAAACAATTAGAAGATGGGCCCAACAGCTTCTGGATTTGCAGCAAACTCCCCCCCCCCCAAATGAGAAAAGGCCACTTGGGTCTGGTTGATCTGCAAAGGAAAGAGATGGCACCCAGAAGGATGGTGAATGGAGGTGGAGATGGCTCCTGTTCACTATTAAATGGCCCTACGATCAAAGATGACCAGGATGAGGAAAGCACACATAAGAACATAAGAACAGCCTTGCCAGAACAGGCCATCACAGCCCCTCCAGTCCAGCATTCTGTCTCACACAGCGGCTCACCAGTTGCTTCAGGGTATTCCCAATCCGATGTCTTCACTTGCTTCTGATTCCCTGCAAATGGCATTAAGAGATATCCTGCCTCTCTCTCCAACCCAGAGGTTGTCCTTAGGCACCCATAAGGATAGCCATTGATGATACCCTTGATGTCCATGAACTTGTCCAATCCTTTCTTAAAGCTGTCAAGGCTGACAGCTGTCACTACTTCTTCTGGCAGGGAGTTCCACAGACCAGTGATCCTCTGGGTGAAAAAGTACATTCTCTTATTTATTTGAGATCTAAGTTTCATGGAGTGCCCCCTAGTTCTAGTGCTGTGTGATAGGGAAAACAGTTTTTCCTTATTTACTTTGTCCACACCGTGTATGATTTTATAAACTTCAGCCAGGTCACCTCTTCAGCACCGTTGTTCAAGAGTGAAGAGGAAGACATGGCTTTTAAACATAGGAAACCTGTTGATATGGAGTCAAGCCATATGTCCATCTAGCCCAGTGTTACCAACTCTGGCTGGCAGTGTTCCTGAGTGTCAGGCTCAAATGTCTCCTAGCCCTGCCCGGGAGATGCTGGGGTGTCTGTGTGTGGAACTATTAACTTCTGCACACAGAACTGGGGCTCTATCACTGAGCTGGGGCTCCTCTCCTCCTGCTTAAGGCTTGGGAACAGAAAAGGTTGCATTTTACTGAACCAAACGGGTAGCTCATTTAGCTCATCGGTGTCCATGCTGATGAGCAACTGTACTCCAGTCCTTCAGGAAGAATACTTTTTCAGCTAAATACCTGAAGCTTAGTGTTGTGCGTTATTTTTCGATGCCCAGTTCTCTGCATTCTCCAGGAAGAATTCTGAAGCAGAACTATATACTATACATACAAACACACACTCTGGGGTTTACTGATTCTTCAGCATCAGCTTCTTTGAAATAATCTGATGACAAAGCTTAAGACCTGGAGAATGCTTGTTCATGGGTTTGCTCTACCACCACCCACACCACAGTTGGACAGCTGAGGGCTTCACTATTCAAGGGCCTTGACTGTACATCTAGAAGCAAGCCACCCTTAGCTGGAAAACTGTGTCTCAGTCCCCCACCCCACCCCCAAATATGGAGCTTGCCTCCTTCTTGGAAAATAACACTAGATTGTTTTTGTCATGCAGAGATAGCACAGTTTTTGTTTGCAATTCTTATGTCACGGGCATGTGGCTGTGAAATAGCTGCATTCCTAGAGGGATGCCAAAAACAGGATTTCTTTGCAGATACAGAAGGGGGCTCAGCCAAACAGGTGAAGAGCAACTTTAAGGATCGGGGAACAGGAGGACATGCAGGTAAATGGAAGTGGGAAATAGGAGAGGTAGATGAAGTGATCGAGGTTGCTCCTGAGAAGACAGGTTGGCCCCCAAAGGAATCCAGGTGTGAAGCTTGTCATAGCTGATGCTCCTGACAAAATTCTGTGTCGGGATAATAACAAGGAACAACCAGTGACATGTTCCCACTGCCTGTCTTTCTGGATATGGTTGCCAATGCGGCAGATTTTATTACGCAGAGAGAGATCCAGTCAATCATATCATTGTCACTAAGGTGCTAATTACTTTCAATAAATGTATGTCACCCATTTAATGCAACGAGAGTTTAGAAAATGATACACCTTTGGTAATTACAGCAACGAAGACGTGTCCATCAATCTAATTGTTTTTATGATTCTGACTCATTTGCATCCCTTTATTTTTATTAAATGAGCTCTCAGTTATTTTGATAGATTTGTTCAGTGTTAAGAAAAGGAACAAGATTGGAAGATAGAGTTCAAATCTCACGTCTTCCCATCTTCTCCATTTTTTTTTTCCTATCAAGCACTCATATGTGGGTTTGTATGCAAAGTTTGGCTGGGAAGCCCCACTGGATTGATGCAGAGGCTTTAGGTGCAGAAGGACTACAGTTCTGGCCAAGAATTGGCTTATTTCATTGGTGTTTGGACATCATAACAAACCAAAGCAGCATTCTGGTTCTCATTGGCTGGGAGCTCCTGTTTACTAAAATGTATCTGCAGCTCATTAAGGGACAGTCAAGCCAGAAAATGCAGCTTTGGACAAATTCGGGCATCAGAACAAAAAAGTGAAGGGGCTTCTTATTCTTAGCACTTCCCTGGCTTTGCCCCACATCAGGAACTTTGAGGTTGCCCCTTGTCCTCAGTAAGGAGCCACTAGGCATCAGCGGTAGGCATACAGAGAACGCAGTCATGTTTCCGGCACGTGGCTCTGAAAGATTTGCCTGCCTACCAGGATAATGCTGGAAGAGGAGATAAATACGCATTTGCCTTATTGTGTGATCTGACCCTGAAAGCTTTCTTCTGCTCCTCTTAGGAAGATGATCATCTTTTACAATTGAAAACCAACCCTTTCCTTCAACAGATTGCTAATTGGCACACACACACACACCTTTGAATCATGAATCAGGATCCTGTGAATAATAGAAGCAGCCATTGTCCTCCTCAATCTCTCTCTCTCTCTCTCTCTCACACATACACACACACACACACACACACAAAGCTTGACACTGCAGGCTTTGCGCAGATCATGCATGCAATTCCATTGGTGCATCAAAGTGAGAATTAATTTCTTTAAAATTAAAAAAAAATCTTAATTTACCCAAGAAAAGCCTTGAAATATTGCTTACCCTGAATGCAAGTTCTCCTATTTAAAATTGCTATGTGTGCCAAACCTTGGGAATTAAATTGCGCGCTCTCTCTCTCGCTCTGTGTGTGTGTGTGTGTGTGTGTGTGTGTGTGTGTGTGTGTGTTTCATTCAAAATCTCTCTGGTCTGTATTGTCAGCTTTGGTGCAGGGCATGAAATAATTTTTCCATCTTACCCCAGCGTTCTCAGAAGGTCAGCCTTTCAATTGGGCCGTTACTGTCTTGCTGCAGAGTTGCTAAGCCACGTTAATTTTGGGTCTGCCATTGATGGATGGAGCAGTTTGAATTCTGACATGCAGCAGCCTGGCTTGTATGACCTGCGGAGGCTGATGTCAGCCTGTTATTTCATGCCCGTTTGTCAGGCAGGGAGGGAAAAAAAAACACAAAAGACTTTTGGAGTTGTCCTTCCTTTATCTTGGGAGGGGGAGGGCTGCCAGAGGGGTGGGGGAGGAGAGGTACCTCTCTCTCTCTCTTTCTCTCTCTCTCTTCCAGACAAAGGACAGAGATCTGTAAAAGAGGCCTTTCCAGATTCAAGGGCTAATCCACTCCACTCCACCCCAGAATCAGAATATGTCTCAAGCTCATTCTGTGTGCAAGAATCTGCTTGGATTTTGGGTGCGATTATCCTTAGAAAGCAGGGCAATGTGGACATTTAAATGAAAAAATAGACTGGTATGGAAAGGTCCTAGTTGATGCCGCCCTGGATTGCAGATTTGCCCCTGCTTGCTTACTATGAATGTGACGAAAATGTATTTATTTCCTGACAATTGTAAGCTTTATTTTTAAAGTGAGTTTCCTCTGTAAGGTTTGCATTATGACAGAAAACATTTCATGTGCGCGTCTTTTGCGAACGACGATGAGTTTTTAACACAGGGAAAGAACATGAGAGGTTGAAAGATGAAGGGGAAGTCTGCTCTAGTGGAAACAAAATTTGGTTGTTGGCAAATTTGGGAAGGGAAACATTGTTTTATTTTTTTAAAAATCCAAATGAATTCAAAATCATGTTTGGAAAATGAACCTGCAAGGTTTTTGTTCTCTCTCTCTCTCTCTCTCTCTCTCTCCTCTTCCTGGAATCAAAAAGGGCAAGCTCTCTGAAAGAAAGAAAGCGAACAGGTCAAAGAAAAGGCAACCCAAAATTGAGCAGCTGCAGCAGCAGCAGCACAAAACCCTACCTAGAGAGCCTCAAAGTCCGACATGAAAGCCGAGCTGCTTCCAAGGCACAATGGAGAAACAGATCAAGGTGTTCCCAAAAGAAAGGCAACCTGGATGGCACTGGGCAAGGTGTCAGCCTGCCGAGAAGAGCAAAGCCGAGGGCAGCGGAAAGACGAGATCTTGGCAGAATCTGCTTTTGTGATGCTTGGATTTAGAAGTCCCGGATGGCGGGATGCGGCACAGACCAGACTGGCCCACTTGATTGGCTGGGCAGGGCCCTTGTTCTGCACCAGCTGGCAAGCATGGTGCTTGCCAAGCCCCTGTTGAAAGGAAGGCCCCGGGCCACCTTCCCATCCTGGAAAGGCTCGACATTGTCCCTTTTCTATAATCCCACATTCCGGCTTTCCCAGTGGCCTCTCTAGGCTGGCTGAGGGGCTGCAGGAGGAGGATGCGGGATACTGTACTCCAGAGGGAAAAAATTCTCCAACCTCTGATCAAACAGGCAGGCTTTCGGTGAAACCCCACAGAAGTTAAACAGCACAAATGCTTCTGAAGTGTAAAATTCAAGCCACAAGAATCTCCTGGCTCAAAATGGAGAGAGGGAACAGTGGTTCTCCTAAACAAATAAACGAATCATTGCTTCTCTGCTCAGGGTCCAAGGAGTTTCTCTCCTGGGTTTGGCAGCTGGAAACCCCCGGCCTCCCTCCAGCTTCCAGGCCCTGGACATGTTCCTCTGAGTGAGGCCACAGCACAGCCTCCTGGGCCAAGTGGCCGCCTGCAACTTTTTCCAGCAGGTGCCTCCCCGCTGGAATCCGGATGCATTTCTCAGAGCATCCGGAATGAAAGAGGCCCCCTTGAGAGACAAGCTCCCTCTGGTTGCTTCTGGATCCCGCCCCTTTATTTATTCCCACCAAAGGAATTATGTAAGTGCATGGCACAAGTCCAACGCTGGATGAGATCCTTGCTCAGATCTTCACACCACAAAACACACACACATGCATAAAACATGTTGTTGTTTATGAGTTCACAAAGCAGTTTGCAACAACAAAGAGGTAAAAGCATCTCTTAAAAACAGAAGATCTTTTTAATTTTTAGATCAACCTTCTTTGGAAGGCAATCAAGAACACAAAAAGCCAACGTTACTGCCATCTTTGCACCACAGAAGAGAGCCTTTTTAATTTGGTCCCATGCTGGAGCAGGACAGAGCTTAGAAGTGTATTTGGGGGGTGGGGAGTCAATACTCCCCAGTGTCTCCATCCAGCCTCTGGGCAAGATCTCTCTTGAGGCAAGCTTGAGAGTGGAATTATTGGGCTTGGTGCATTCCATCTGGACATCTCAAGGATCTGAGCATCCCTTCAAGCCCTGGGTGTGCAAATAATATCTGCAAAAGTACACAAAATATTCATATGAAATGCCAGGTAATGGTGTGACACATAAGGAAAGCAAACGACCAGTACAGTTGGGCTCCCATCCCCTGCAGAAAAAATAATATTAATTTCTACTTTCTCCATATTCCCCCTCCCATTTCCCCCAAGCAATAGACAGAGGGAACATATTTAAATAACAGGTTGTTATTTAAACTGATAACAACCAGGAAATTAAAAGTTAAGCCTCCCCTGCCCTTCCATTCTTCTTTGCTGCACTCATGAAAAACCCAGGATGGTGTCTGGTCCCTGGCTTTCAGTGCCCTTGCAGTTGCTGTTTTCCTGACACTAACATGTGCCACCATCTTTCCCTTTGTAGCCCATCCACTGCACTGCGGGGTAGTCACTGTGTGTCCGTTGGCCTCTAGGACGCCTAACCAGGGCAGGGCAGCCGGACACCCAACTGGATATGCCCACCATGAGCCAAACCCTGATTACATTTCAGTGCAGATTTCTAATGTGGGATCTCAGTGGTGTAGGCATCTGGCTGCAGAGCCAGAGGACGGGTGTTCGATTTACCAGTGTGCCTTCTTGAATGGGGCTGGATTGGATGATCTAAGCAGTGGTGGTGAACCTTCAGCACTCCAGATGTTTTGGACCACAACTCCCAGAATCCCAAGCCTGGATTGTCAATGACAAAGGACTGTGGGAGTCGTGGTCCAAAACATCTGTAGTGCCAAAGGTTCACCACCACTGATCAACAGGGTCTCTCCCAGCCCTGTAGTTTGGAGATAATTATTGTTCTAAGATAAACTATTTGTTTAGGTCAAAAAGCAACTATCACCCTCCCCCCCACACACAAACACACACCCCAGGTCGGAGCACATAATTTTCAAGCAAGTTATTTTTGATATTTGGGGCTGGATATCGTATATGCTTTTATATCCATAGGTGTAAAAACTGCCACAATAAATTAATAATTCATCCTTTGCTGCCTTTTCATTGAGACGGTGCTGGTGCTGCCTGAGACAGACTCCTCAGCATGTCTCATGGCAGGGCTGGCCCAGCCAAGGACGAATTGTAGTGGTGTTTGTGTGGCGGCCAGCCATGGTTGCTGGTGTATGGAAGAAGAATTCCATGGAGTGGAGTTATTATAACTAACGGCTTTGTTTTGCTTTGGCTCTCCTTTCTTTTTGGCAAGACAGTCTGAGAGAATGTGATTGGCCCACAGCCTCAAACCTACTGCCTGCTACTGCTGGATGGCTGTTCAAGGACCTTCCCTGGCTGGACGTACTCAAGGGGAGTGGGCACGAAATTCAATAGACAACATGGGCTGGGATTCCTAAGGGGAGGGGAACCCTTGAACCAACAAGGTGTTTACACTGTGTTTGGCTCACCATTAAGCTAATTCATCTAAGGAGGTCTGCTCCAGCTGGGACGGCCAGGGGCAGCCATCCCCACCTCCCAATACTTCTTCTGACACCTCCAGGTCAGAGCAGAGTTGAGGTTGACTCCGTTTTTATTTCCTGGACCTTCTACGCTGTTTTCCTCTGCGCAGAAGCCGCCTGTGGGTTTTGTTCTAAATTCACACCGTTACGTCCCTCTTTTGGTAACAGATGACGAATAGACTCTAATTTTTTTTCATAACAATCCATAACTCTTCCTGTCCCAGGGCTGCTCAGCCTGAAGTCGCCCGCCCCCTCCGCCTCCCTCCCGAGTCTATCAGCACTTCAGCTGGTGGCAGGTGCATCGTTCTTTATTGCCTCGGAAAAAAAGCCCACTACGGAGCCTCGATTCTTATTAAGCTTGCAATATCTTAAATGAAATTCAGATTTATATGGGGAAATCGCCCTATTTGTAATATGAATCATCAGCGTCAGTAATGTAATTTTAAGGAGCCTGTTTCCCCTCTAAGAATCCACGAGTCTTCCTGATCCCCCCATCCCCCCTTTTTTTAACCTGCTCTACACAAAAACACTTTGCTGATATTATTTCTGGTTGCTGTGAGAAATTTCTTTTCTGCAGAGATGGGCAGTCGGGGGGCCAAGCAGGAAGATGGCTGCACGGTGACATTTTCTATTCTCATCCCTCACGTTTTCTGATTCTGGGTATGTGTATAAATTCGACTCCAGCGGGACTGACAAGACATGGGCGCACATTCTCAGACATGAACTTGCAAACATATTATGGGTAAAACAGAAACTGTGCATTATTTGGATCACTTTCTAAATATATGAGTATGCATATACATCTGCAAAATAAATATAAATGTGTCTTCCAGATGTACGGAAAGTAGCACTGCCCCTTGATATACTCAACAAACATCCAACAGCAATCCACTCAGATTTTAATTCCACCCTAGATTTTTTAAAAAGTGTGGGGGGGGGACCCAAGTTCTGATGGTGTTGTTTTCTGCATTTTGGAGACAAGGTCCTTCAGCACTTAAGACACAATAACAGGGAACGGGAGGAAGCCAGGCAGAACCAACATAACATGCTTAGTTCATTTTAAACCATATCCACTACTGACCCATTGCAGTGGGTTCTTGTGCATTTGGGTGATCATGTTCCCAGAAAAAAAGACTGAAATAGATCAACTCCTATTCCCTCTTGGCTAAGACAGAAATAGATCAACTCCTATTCCCTCTTGGCTAAGGCTTGGAGTGACACTGTGGTGTTTTTTTTTGGGGGGGGTAGCCCATTTCAATCTCAGCCTGGACATCTTTCAGTCAATGCCCTGGTGATTCCAGTTTAGGAGCCCTTGGCAATTCTTTATGGAAGATCTGGGATCCAAATGGGCTGACAAGGAAACAACAAGAAGAAAATAGGGGAAAACACAGTTATAAGGGGTGTGGATATCATTTTAATTTCTCCTTGGATGTCCTTAACAATTGTAGTCTTTTACTCCCCCCCCCCCCCGCAGCACATGGCTTTGAAATGATATGCTGTAACAATAGTAGGTGCGCTCTGAGAGAGATTAAATGAAAGCATCTTCTAGTGAAGCAGTTCACTTTATCAAGGTCTCAGCCTCCTGTTTTGTTTTTATTTTTAAAGGATTGTTTCTGTTTATTCTGGGTAGCTGAAAACCCATTTTTAGAAGAAACATATATCTTTTCGGTTTCGCTCGGCAGGAAGAGGGAGGAAAAAGAAAGAATTTTCCGATCTTCCCTACCAATATTATGTAACAAAATGACATCACTTTTTTTATCCAGTCTTAAAAGTGTAGGGTTGGGGGCAGATGCCCTATGTATTTTGCCAAGCGTAGTAGGGCTGATCCTAACGCACAGGACACATCTTCTGTTTGTGAAGAGATTGTGAAGGATTTGTTGGTTTCATTAATCAAACATTTCATTAATCACAGATTAAAAATGCGGATCCCAAGCCAGCGGGCTACTGATAACATTCCAATGTGGATGGCCACAAAAACCATCTGTCTCTCTCTTAACCCAGACAATGCAGGGGAGGCTGTTGCAGTTTGCAGAATCTTTACTGCTATTGTTGTCCAGATTTCACCTCTCTCGAGAAAAATGAACTGTTCTTGTCATTCCATTAATTCGCCCGCCGCTAGATAAAGTTTTGATGCCCTGCGTGCGACTCGGCGGCCCTATCTCCATCCAGATTGCTTTGTGTTTGCTTTGGTAATAAATACAGAACAAAAGCCTGGCTTTTCTAAGTTGGGCCCTTTTCAAAACCACCCGCTATTAGAACGACTTCTGCATAAAACAAAGAGAGAGAGAGAGAGAGAGAGAGAGAGAGAGAGGACCTTGCCAAGAACTGTAGTGCGGGGGTTCATCTCCTCCCCATTGAGTTCCAATTGAGCTCAGAAGCATGCCATTGCCATTGACAGGACGAATTCCCTTCTCCCCAGCGGGCATCCATCGCTTGAGGGCGATCCTAAGAAAGAGAGGAATGGGCTTCTGCATCTCGCGCGGGTCTCCAAGGCAGGGAGGCCTGTGACAAATGCAGACAAAGCTGCAGATGAAAGTGCAGACGTAGGACGATAACAAATCACGGCTCCTAGGACAGTCAGACTGGACTGTAGGGGAAACCTGGGCCATGTCTGCAGATCAGACCTCTCGGTGTGACCTTCTACTAAATTGGATCAGGCTTTCCTCTTGCAGCAACATTAAACTCACTCTTTTGATGAAACCCATGTGTTAGAGAGGCCATATTTTGCCACTTCTGCTCAAGGAACAGATCCGGCATGGTCTGCTATCTTCATTTCACTCAGACCATTTTCTATAAAGAAATGGCAGGTGTTCTATAATTCTGTTTTTCGTATCAGTTCATACATCTCCCCCCTCCCCATTTTTTCATTTGGCTGTTTGCTTCTTTCCTCATCCAGTTGCCAAACAGCTCCTTGTTGCCTAGGAAAACAACCATCTCCTCCCTACCCAACCCCAGTCAGGCTTATATAGTTGCAACACCGGCGGTTAAATTCAGATTTATATGCCCAAATGCTTCTGTTGCCACCTGAAATATAAACAGCAAAGTGGTTTGAAAGGAAGCTATGCTCCCTTAGCTTTTCCCCTGGGCTATTTCTGCCCTCTGTGCTCTGCTACCTGAGTTACTTCCAAGAATGGCTTATTTGTTGCGAGTTTTTCGGGCTTTTTGACCGTGTTCTGGAAGTTTTCCCTTCCAGAACACAGCCAAACATCCTGAAAAACTCATAACGATCAGATCCCAGCTGTGAAAGCCTCTGAGAATACAGTGGTTTATTTGTTTGTTTGTTTCTCTCTACACGCTATAATTCATAAGGGCATGCAAACAGCCCCTGGACCCAGGTAGTATGCCATCTGAAGAGACGAGCTTACTAAAAATAAATAAATTGCATTAATGCCAAAAGAAGGAAATAGAATTTTTATGCTTGATTTGTTTGTGCTCGGATGGATCTGACTAACCCTAACTGGAGCTGTCCTTGCGCCATGAGCGACGAAAAGACCGATGTGGGGATGTTAGAGATGAGCGTGCTATGCTCTCTCTATGCTGGAGTGAAGCAGGAAGCCATGTTTGAAAGACAATTGGTTCATTAATGTTTGTTCATTGGGGGTCCAATGTTAGTCAGTGAGTGGGAGAGAAGACAAAGATTGCAAGCAGCCCACCACGTATGTGCCTTCACTTGTCACCAGAGGAACAGCTAGATGGGCCGTGGGGGGAATTGCACGGGTGGCAGTTTGGAGGCTGACACCCTCATTCCCCTCCCCCTAACATTTCAGGAGAATGCTTCCCCCTCTCTCATAAACTAACTTGTCAGACAACACATCTGCATTGGGGGGGGGGAGGGAGAGGTTTGGCAATACTCACAAGAAACATTTGATGTCAACCCTGGAGGTGTATTCCCTAAGTGCCGATTACCTCCATTTTAGGGAAATTACATTAAATGATTAGTGACAAATTTACTTGTCTGCCAATGTGGTTTTTTTTTTCCTTCTGGAATTTTACTACAACATCAATACTCGGCAGTTTTATATGGCTCTTCGTTTACCTGGCTTAGAAGGCAGTCTGGGAGAAGTCGCTGTCACGATGAAGTTGCCGGCAAGGTTTTCCTAGGTTTGCATTCTTTGGAAATCATGCTGATGTGCTGGGGAGGTGCCTGATTCCCCCACCCCACCCCCGTTCTTCAAGGCAGCAGGACTCAGAGGGCTGGTGGGAGAAGCACTGGAATCATCTGGCAGGGTCATGTCCAGGGATGGGAAGTCAAAAGAGGCCCAGACCTGCACCCGGGTGGAGCCACTGTGATTTCTTTTTGCCTGCAAAGTCCTTCCCAAGCAATCTCAAAATGCCAGCTGCAGCCTGAAGGAGCAAAGGTCAAGTGCAGCATTTTAGAGCCCAATTAAATTGTTGTAAAGAACAGGCAATGTACCAGAGAGGAGAAATGCAGGGAACATAGATGCCGGACAGGCAGTGACCCCTTTGTTGCCCATAAGAGATGCTCCCCAGTCCCCACTCCATAGTCGCTTGGCATGGAATAAGCTACCCATGTTTAGGTGGAATTTATTTCCAAGGAGGCAATCGTGTTTTCCCTCCTAGCAAAGACAACCAGAGTCCTGTGGTTCCTTTAAGACAAATAAGCTTTATTTATTATTTATCACTTTCAGGCTTTCTTTTTAAAGTGTTGCATTTATGTTTGGTTGTTCTGTGGCTGGAAAACCAAGTTTTTCCCAGTCTTTGAGGTGAGATGCAGGCCATCCTCTGAGCAGGCAAGGGCCTTTTAGGGGTAGGACAGAAGGTCTTCCAGGGGTATGCCATCAATTTCCCTTGACACAAAGAATTAATTTGGTGGCCAAATTAAGGCCCTATTAGAAGAAGCCATATCTTTCTAAACTCATTTATATCAGGCACATGTTACATAAGCAAGCAAAATTCAGAGTTTTTTTCCTGCATACCTTGTTCGGCTATTTTGCCAGCCCTGTCGGTCCATGTGGACTAGCGAAGAGGCATCATTTTTTTTCCATTTCATGAAATTACTATTTGCAGGTCATTGATGATGCCCTATTCCTCGTGCAAGCCACGCACAACCTCTGAGGTCTGTGCAAGCCGTTTCACAGCATGTGTAGACAGCTCTCATGGTGCCGGCTGACTTCCCAGGGGAACTGGTCAGCTCCCCCAGCTCTCCAGGTAAAGAGGAACCTCAGCACTTGAGGAAAGAAGAGACACCTTGAATTTCATACAGCCATCAGTGAGTGAAAGGGGCGGGGCAGAGAGAGGTAGCTGGTCTGTGTCCTTGGGTCCATCTTGCTATTTGCACATCCTTCTCAGACTTCTGCCCCTGAAATCTCAGTGGAAAAGCTGATGCTCACTCAGCGGGGGGGGGGGGACCCCACTACTTTCGATGGCCATCCTTCAGACTGAACATGTAAACTGGATGCCAAGGAGGACCTCCAAAAGAACTGTGTGTGTGGATGCATTTCCAAGACAGGGAGGTTCTGCTTTCATTTCTGTTGTGACAACAATAATTCCAAATACTAAAATGTGTACCCTTGTGTTTAGTAGAAGGACCTGTGTGGTGTAGCAGTTTGGTTTCATGGATGCCACACATGACAAGGGTGCCTGCTCCCTCCGTCCCTTTTTCGCTTTGGCCACCCTGGGTTTATATCTCTTCTTCCAGGATGGATTTGACCACAGCTGTGTGCGGCCTGTGGATGTGCTTCCCAGATGAGGAAGGTCAACACTTGCATGATTCTCCTCCATCTTTTATTAAATCCCACTAGATCAGTGATGGCGAACCTATGGCACGGGTGCCAAAGGTGGCACTCGGAGCCCTTTCTGTGGGCTCTCGACATCGCCCCTTCATAGCCTCCTGTATACAGGTTAAATTACTGTATTGGCACTTTGCAAAAAATTTAATGGGTTTTGAATTGCAGCTTGGGCACTCAGTCTCTAAAAGGTTTGCCATCACTGCACTAGATCATCCCAGGTCCTTATGCTTAGAATTGCTACCCTGTGGGAAGCTCGTAAGACCTCCAGTGGAAACTGTGCCTTTTCGGTGGCAGCTCCCATTTGGTGGAACCAGCTTCCCAGCGATATTAGGACCTTGGAGCCCCTTTCGTCCTTCAGGAAGCAACTAAAACTTGCCTTTTTCAGGCTGCTTTTTGGCATGTAATGGAGGTTTGATTGCTCCCCCCTTTTCTTTTTTCACCACCATCTTATATCTTATATGATATCTTTATCCCATGTTTTCATTGATTTTAATGGCCTTATTGATCGGTCTTTGTTTTATGTATGTTTTGGTTAGCTGATTTGTATGGATTTCTTTTGTTGTTCTACTGGAAAGTTGGGTGATATACAAATATAAATAAATAAATAAATAAATAAATAAATAAATAAATAAATAAATA
>JAHTLZ010000335.1:1708358-1732772 GCA_023846285.1 Phrynocephalus versicolor
ATAAATAAATAAATAAATAAATAAATAAATAAATAAATAAATAAATAAATAAATAAATAAATAAATGTTCCTCTCCTGGACATGGGACACTCTGTTGTCCAATTAAGCCGGCAACTGGATTCCTGCTTCCCAGGCACTCTTCCTTATCAATTATGGGTAATATTATTAGTCACCTTCTCTTTCTCCCCTGGAGGAGAGGATGTGTTTAGTCGAGACGAGGGAATGGAACCCCTCACGGGCCTTGCTTGGCACTTCACCTCCCTCTCGTTCGTCTCAAGATGGAGAGTTTGTGATTAATACAGTTGATGCAGAAAATGGCCTATTGCGGGCCTTCTTCCGACTTTTAAATATCTCACGCTTGCTGCACACAGGCTCTGAGCATCCATTTGAGAGAAGTGACAGCCAGGCTGACCTTTCACTCTGCATCACGTGCAGCGAAGAGAATTAGTATGATACAAGAGGGGCCTTTAACATGTTTCCTCCTCGCCAGCTTCCTACTGACAGCGGCCCGGGCTACCGTCATGCTTCAAATTACCTCCTCACATATATGTGGCTCTAAAATCAACCACACACGAGTGCACACAAAGACAAATAATATGTGACACCATGAAATATATTGGGAAGGTCCTTCCCGGCCATTGTGGGTTGTGATGCATGAAGGAAGGCCCATGGATGTGAGATAAAAATAGATAGAGTATATATCACTCTCCTATATATGCCCACCAACCCTAAACAGAGAGACATATATATACCTACACACATCACCAGTTACATTGGCCTGGAAGACTTTCCCAGTGCATTTCACATTCCCCAGATATTGCTTTTACTCTTTTTATATCTTTGTTGCCAGGATAACAGGGGCAAATATGAATGCAAACACCATACCAATGACTACGTCCAGACAGAAGATACTCACAGAATGACGGTGGTCCAACCAGGAGTGAATGAGTGGCCACTGTGGAAGCTCCACGTGAGATGGGGAGTGTGTGTTTTGTTTTGTCTTCGCCAGTGCGTGCCCCCCCCCGCCCAACGGCTGCCCTGATTAGTGCCATTAGTGGATCTGTAATATGTCCAGCATGTACCTGCAACAGCTGTGGCTGATTCCAGGCCGGCCCATCGGGCAATGCCCTTGTCAGCTCTCATTAGCCTGTGATCAATTTCCAGGATCTAAGGCCGACTTGAATGAAAAGTAAAAACACATTGTTACCACAAATTTCATCAAGTAAATATGCTGGATAAGGAAACAGATCAGCTGTGACCTCTTTGACATTTTCAAAATGTTTAAAAGCTGAAGCTAATACTTTCTGATGGGCTTTCATCTTGCGTTGGCCGTGGAAGGGGCCGGAGTGGTGACAGCCCATGTCAGGCGGGGCTGCCTTATCAAAAACAAGACACCACCCCTCCCAGATCTTTCAAGCCAAATACCCTCAACAAAGATAATGGCATTTCTATCATTTTTGCTCCTCTTCTCCCTTGACGTCACACTCAACACAGGTTAACGAAAGAACAGTATCAACCTTTTCATCTGATGCTTTAAAAAACCCACACAAGCAAAAATTGTCTTACTTAAAAGAAAAACTGAGTTGTTTGGAGGCCAGAAGTAAATAGGCCTGAGTGTTGTGTTTACATATTCCCTGTGTGGTCCCTTGGTGTCCACCCATTTCCTCTTCAGAGAGAATTCCTTGTGGTTTCTGTGGCTTTTGTTGGGGTTTTGTGAGCAGGGACTCACTTTTGACTTTTACTTTCATACTGATCTTTCTCTAGAAAGATGTTCTTCGAATCCATTTCTACTAGTAACTATGGTGGAAGATAACAGGGACAATAAATGTGAATGTGGGACACAGTTCTTTAAGAAGAAACATGAAGTAAAAACATTTCAACTGATCAGGTTCATTTGAATTTTGCTCCTTTCACATACAGTATTGAAGTTTAATTTGGGCTGAATTGAGACTTCGCACACACACACCCGCCAACTGTGCACACTTTTATTTTAACTTTTCAAGCTTGATTGACCTGTTAGAAAATTAATTGTTCCTTTAAACCTTTGCGAGTCTTACATTAGCTGTTAATATATATGATTTCTTTCACTTTTGTATGCTTATGTCTCTTTTGCGGTTTCTACCTAGTTGCTGCTTTTAACCAGTTAATCTTTACTGCATTTTAGCTTCATTGGATTCTTCCCTTTCTCATCCTGATACCACTAAAAACAAAAAAGGAGTAGAATTTTTTTTGTTTTAATTAGCCTTGCAGGTTATGTTAGGTCATTTGGAGTTTTTTAATCTGCATTTTTGGGAAAAGCTGCAAGTTTACTATTATGCAAGAGCTGAAATCTGGGATTAGAATTTTCTGGCATGCAGAAACTCTTATCACAATTTGTGCAATCATGTTGCTAATATCATTAAATATTAACATCTTTAAAAACATATCATGAATAAAAAAATACCAAAGAGAAATACTTACTAAACTGAGACCTTCCCCTTCTAAAATTTCACTGGTGAATGGTGATTACAAAAGTAAACATATCTTCCCTTTTGTAAATAGAACATCAATATATTCTTCCCCTTTTTATCACCCCTTCTTTAATTTAAAATGAAATTAATTACACATGTATTTATCATAGATATATATCCCAAACCTCTCTATACAGTTTGTTTAATTGCAAACCATACTTTATTGTCTCACTCCTCTCTACAATTTGTAATTTTGAGGCTTTCTAAGGAATTTTCCAAAGGAGTCACAAGCGGTCCTCTTGGAATGGCTGAGGGGTGCGTTGGAGCTTTGCTCCTGGACGCATGCTTGTGGATTGGGGCCTGGCCTGGCAAGATTGCTGACTTATTCTGGAAACCAACATCGCTGGTCAGCAAACCTCTGTGTGGAAGGGAAGGTACTTAAAAAGACTTGTTTAGGATAAATATGTATGGATTTGGCTTTGTGAGCCTTCAAGGTCTCAGGGAAAGAAACGAAAAGCCACACACAAACACACACACGCACTTAAGTTGCCCACTTGCTTCATAAAAGTGTATAATTTTGAGCAGCACAAAGCAATAATTCGGAAGCCACCCTTTCCCCTGCACAGTGGCCTTTTGCTCTGTAATGATAGCTCTCCACTCTCTCACTTGATTTTCAGCTAAGCTCTGGGCTCAGTTACTGAAAAAGAAAAGGGAAGCAATTGTGCATTGGGGGGGATGTATTTGTATTGGCGCAACTGCACACAAACCCCAGGGTGATGCCTGGGCTTTGAAGTTTGTCTGATCTCTAGGCAGGAGCCAAAGTCTTGAACATCTGGTGGGCTTCCCCAGACCTGCAGACACCTCTCATATCAAGGGATGCCGCATGAAATGTTCCAAGGCTTCGTGGATGGAGGTGGCATCAAATGCCCAGGGGTCTGTCTCCTCTCTGAGCTGGTACCATAGCTTGCTGGCGGCGCCCAAAGATGCTTCTAAGGCACACTGTGTCTTCTCTAGCCACCCCTGTGTTGAAGATCATCTTTACAGCTGAAACTTGAAGATCACCCTGCCTGGAGTCGACAACACTGGGCCCAATAGTCTGACTTGACATCAGGCAGTCTCCTATCTTCCAACAAGGCTGCAGCTCAAAGGGAAAGAGCCTGCCTGGTGCTCAGAAGGCCCCGGGTTCAGTCCTCAAGATCTCTGGACAGGGCTAGGATGCAAAAGGAGTGTCTGAAAAGGCACGGTGGCCGCCAACGAGAGTGGCGACATGGGCCTTGACGGACCAAGGATCTCACTCGGCATGAAGCTGCTAGTTTCCAACTAGTTTTCTCCTTCTCACAAATACATTTCCTCCCTTCCTGCTTTCACATAATGTGGTGCCAAGGTGTGCCTTTTGGGGAGGGTTGCTAATAGAGATGGGAATCATTTCCAAGGTATCATCACTCATCTTTCTGCATGTGCTCCTTCCCACCCCGTCCCTCGCTTTCTCTTATTCATTCTCCTTTTCTTTCCCAGCCTTTCTGAGGGAGAAAAGCATTTTCTGCGCTTCCTTCCCTCCTCCTTCTCCCCCCCCCACTCTTCCTTGGTGTGAGCTTTATTGGCATTCATGGGCAGATAGAGACCTGCAGATCAATAGACATATGCTATCCAGGTAGTCAGAGAGAGATGTACACCTACAGGATATACAGTATATCACACATCCCTTAAAGATGAGCTCCACAACTTTTTAAATAATAGATGCTTGTGAAGCCGGATTATTAACAGGAGAAGTGTGCATAGATTTCAAACTCCATCGCCCAAAGACCTGCAAAGGGAGGCCATCCATGCCTCCACTCCCCCCCACAAACCTGTGGGGCTATTTGTGGGAGGGAGAAAGCAGAAAATAGGAGAAGCCCCAGCCCTGTGGGAACACAGGGCAGTTTCCAGCAGGATTAAAGCTGAGTCCTGAGGGTGGGGTGGGGGAGAGAGAGAGAGACAAAAGAACTGAGGAGAATTGCTCCTTCTGAAGAAATTGAGGCCATGGGCATTACAGAGTGGGGTACATATTTGCAGAGCCATCCTGGCGGTTCCATCTCATCCGGGTGTTTCTGTTTTGGACACCCTCCCTTTCCTTCACAGGCTTTATCTGATTTTCAGCAGGAGTTCCACGTACCTGTAAGAGCGGTGGCGCTGCCACTGTTTGAGGGAACAAGTTGCGTTTATCAAACATTCTGTCCTCTTTTGTGCACTTAGTAAATTCCATCACATGAGAGCCCCCGCCCTGTCTTTATACCTGGAAATATGCCTGAGATAGAATAAGCCAGGGAAAGGCAGGTGTGGAGGATATGACGGCCTTTCCCACCATAAACAGCTTGATGTTGTTTCTCGTTATTTCAATTTTTTAGGATTTGATCATTTTAACAATGCTCCATTTCCTTGATCTCCTGTTGCCTCGCCTTCTTCTAAACAACAATTCCAGGCACTCAGAGCCACAGACTCAGTTGGTCTCACTGGCAAAAATACCCAAACCCCAATTCTTCAAAAAAAAAAAAAACTGTGATGTTTGTGATAGGGAACCTGAAATAGCATTTAAAAATATATATAAAACAAAAGCCCAGCCAACTTAGGAAGGGGGGGGGATCCCCATTGTGTACCTTTTTTTCTTTTTCTTCTCTGTTCCTTTTGTTTTGCAAGTTCTTTCTTCCAAAAAAAAAAAAAAATACTAAAAAAAAGGGAATTATCTTTGTCTCTCTCTTCCAATGCATTTAGAATCTCTTCCTAAATATGACAAGATATGAAACCACCATGGTTACAGCTTGCTTCCTAGGCACTTGCTTGATCCAAAGGCCAAAAAAAACAGAGCAAGGTAATCTGTAAGTGGTGGGAGATGTGGAAAGCTGCGGCCAGGACAACCAAATGTTTTCTGCTGTTAAGGAATCCCCTCCTTTAACGACATGTTGCCTGTAACTGAAACTTTAAATAGTAAAGTCACAAGCCTCTCCTCACTTTTTGGTGTCCTGAAAGAAAGGAAGTGACCTTCCTCAGACCCTCAGTTTATTTAGCCCAGGGCAGACCGGAACTTTCTGCCTGGTGGGTTTCTCCCTGAGCCCATAGCTTCATCCTGAACGCAGAGGCAGTTTACAGCGTGACAAGACCATCATCAATTCTTGCTCACTGCTCAGGTCCTCCGGGTCCTCCCCTCGCCACCCCGGATGATGACTGAAATGCCAGCAACGGTGTAAATATTTGACCACGGCCACAGTGACTCTGCATTAATTAGTAGGGAATTTCAAGGCTTTACATCTGATGGAATCACATTATTGTTTTTACAAGTTTATGAAGGCTTGATTCATGTAGGCTTCTCTGATTTTTTTAAAGGGGATTAAATTGTATGTACAGCTCATAGAGACTTGCCTGCCTGCCTCTATAATGCTTAGGCAGGAACTGGAGACAGGAAAAAAGAAAAGAAAAGAAAGCCGTGCAGGAGGGTTTCCCCACCCCCACCCCACCCCACCCTTTTTTTAAAAAAAAATACCCATTTCCAGTTCTCACTGGGTCTGGAAAAGTTTGTTGTGGATCTCACTGCACACAAATATTTTTTTTCTATAGGATATGTGTTTGAGGTTGACTGAAATATTTCAGTTTTTTTTCCGGTGATAATGTTGTTGGTCCTTTCTTCTTGGTGAGAGTGAGAGAATGGGTTGTATTATGATGAAGGCATGCACTCAATAAGAGGGTATCTTCCATTAGCAAAAACACCATTTAGGGTCATGTTGTGCTGTTTCCCAAACATCCCTGATTGGGAAGGAAGATGAGAATGCAGTAAAAAAATTTTTTGAAGACAAATGAAAACTACAGAGAGAACATAGATGTAAGCCACCAGATTCAAATTACAGGGGAGGATATGCTGACTAATCATGAGAAAGAACTTCCTGGAGGTGAGTGCAACAGATGACCTTGGAGCTAGGCTCTCTTTCCTTTTCTGCAGAGATTAAGTGGCCAACTAGCCATCGGTCAATGATCTTTGGGCTGTGGATTTCCTGCCTTGTTCAGGGTGGACTAAATGATCTTCAGGTTCCCTTCTAATTCTGCCTGTGGGTGATTGTGTGCTTCTACGTCAGCATTCCTGGTACCATCAAAGCAGCCTATGTGGCATCAAAGGGGAGACAGTTCATGATGCCCCCAAAATATGGGTCCGCTTCACCCCCCCCCAGTGTTTCTCTTTCTTCCTCACCTTTACCAGCAAAAGGACCCTGCTGACCCTGAAAATGCCTGCCCCTTGCAGAGGGAGGACTAGCAGGCAATAGCAGCAGGGCACGTTCCTTCCTCTTCACACACTCTTCTCTGTGGGGCAAATGTTATGGGGCTGTTGCTTACCTCCCCCTTCCGGGAAAAAAAACACTTTAGCCTTTAAAAGCTACAATTTTCCTGTAAACCTGTTAAGTTGAGAAATGGCCTGTGCCTATAGCAAGAGCAGCGCATAATGAATCAACTGCAATAAAACACACACACACACACACACCCTAAAAGCCACAACAAAAAGAAAACAAAACTCTATGCAGCTCCTGCTGAGGGACTTGGCAGCTGCTGCCCCTAAGTAGCTGTTTAAAATGTGTGGCCTGTCTGTAGCAAGAATTACAGCAACGTGGGTTTATGGCTGTGATGATGGCGTCTCTTTGGGAGCATGAGATGTGGCAAAGGATGCCCTCCGTTCACCTGTGCCAAGGGTGAAGTCCCATGGAGCTGAGAGCAAAGGAAGGCCCCCGCCTGGGTCTCTCTCTCTCTCTCTCTCTCTCTCTCTCTCTCTCTCTCTCTCTCTCGGTGTGTGTGTGTGTGTGTGTGTGTGTGTGTGTGTGCGTGCACGTGTGTGCATGCATATGTTTAAAAGTTATAGCTGACTGATGGTAGAATGTCAGCAGCATCCATGAGACGAAGCTCAGAATGACAGGGAAAGAGTGATGTTTTTCAGAACCAGGATTTTGGAAGAGCCACGCAAGGGTCCAGAATTCTACCGTCCTCTTAATTGTCTCCTGCTTCTGCATCAATCAGCTTCCACCACCTGCTCCCTTAAGGACCCGGTTCCTCATCCGCTGAGTGCAGTCACTGGAGGAGGACAGGCTCGTGTATATAGGCATATGTGAGGCAGTTCTTCTATTTCCCTTCTTATCCACACAGAAGCAACATCAGGACATTCACACAGAAGTGATCTAAAAGTGGCAAAATATACATGACCCTTCAGCCACTGACTCACAAAGGGATGCCTTCATCCCACGAGGAAAGCCGATAACATTTAAGCACAAAGAATAATCAGCTCCCTTGCTGGAGAACAAAAGAACTTTATGTCCGAATGAACAGGGGAAGGTGGATGGCCGCTGGAACAAGGTTCGGCAAGTGATGGAGTGGGGTCTGGATGAGCCACGGAAATTCCTTTCTGTGATGCCTCTCCCAGCACAGTGTAAACACCCCTGAACTTTACAGAAAAGCAACGTGGAATAACAAATAATAACACTCCATCTTTTTGTTCCTCTTTTGCAGCAGGTCCTTGGCTGGGGGAAATATGTTTGGTAGAAAACACGTCTTCTACACAGCAGACATTTCTAGCTTCAAGGAACGGGTTGGTCTGTTGTGCCAGAAGCAAAACTTGTGGCACCTTAAAGGCTAATACGTTTGTTGGAGTAGTATTGGCACAAGCCTTTGCAGACTGGAGCCTATCCTGCATCTGATAAACTAGAATGCAATCTGCAATAAATGAATGAAAAAAGAAATAATAAAATAAAATAAAATAAAATAAAATAAAATAAAATAATTGAAAAATGAGGTGAAGTATTGCTTGTTCATTTTTAAGAGGCCACAAGACGTTTTTGGCTGGTTTCGTACAAAACCTTCTTCTTTCTTGCTGGCTCCATATTCTCTGGTCGGCTGTGGCTTGATTTGTCTCGCAGGGGCATCCCGTGGGACAGAAAACCTGCCTGGCCCTTTGAACCAGAGGCTCAGCATGAGAAAGGAGCAAGGTGGCGTTCCACTCAGGTGGAAATCCCTCTGCCTTTTGAATATTAGGACGGTTGTTGTTGTTTGTTGTTTCTCGTGATGTGGCTGGAGGCTCTCAGGATAGCCCTCTCTCTAATTGTGGGCTTGTGAGGCATGGTAAATAAAGGCCAAACTGATCTGTAGCCACCATCCTCGGCTGCTTGCTTGTGTAGATGAGAAATGGACGTGGCCGCTGGGCAGCAGCAGAAATTGAGCAACGGGGGGTGGAGGGAAAAGAAGCGCTGGAAACTGGAAAATGTTGGTGATCAGAAATACGGGACGTTATGCCTTCGATTTCTAGACTACGAACTGGTGCTAGGGAGGGAAAGGAGTTGGGGGGGGTGAACAAAAAAAGGAAAGAGTCGCCCTTTTGTGTAAGAGAACCGCTGCTGTGTTTTTGGTGTTGAGAAAAAGGGAATCTTCCAGCAGTGTTCCCTGTCCCGCTCCAGACTTCCTCCTTGGCAAGCAGGGGAACCCACAGCAGGCGTCCTCCTGGGTTCCAAACACTACCCACCCACAGAGACCGTGGGCAGCAGCAGCAGCGGCAGCAGCGGCAGCAGCAACTGCCTCCCTTGGCTGTTGGGAAAGGCTGCAGCGTGGCCGCTTCCGAGCTGCAGCTCTCTGCGTCCTTCTCCCCACAAAAAGTGACCTCTTGAACCCCTGGGCGTGCGCTGCAACCAGCTGTAGCCCCGGCCTGCCTTCCTTCGGGTGAAGCATTCCTCCCTTCTGAGATCAGCAAGGAAACAGTGGAGGGGGGGGGGGCTCCCTGGCCCTCGGAAGCTTGCACACACACACACCGGTCTGCCCTGCCCCCTTTATAATCCTTTGTGTCGATTTGGAAATATTGTGTGACTGTCCTGAGGTCATCTTAACAGCAGGGGAAATATTGTTACACTCTACGCCCGGTTTGTTAGATCTCACCAATGCAACAATGCCCACCCACCCCCTGGGAAATTGTGCCATGGGGTGGTGGCGGTGGCCGTTGAGAGATGTACCTACTCTGCTTTCTCTGGCAGCCAAACCAGAGTAGAGGGGATAATTTCGACGTTATTTTCCCCTTCCTTCCTTCTTAAATTTTGCTAGTGCTGAGCTGTGACCCGTCAACACCAGTGCAAGCAGGTTTTAAAAGCATAAAAAAAGAGCTCCATATAACCTTCATTTAAAAGTAGCCCACAGCTGAATCCAGAAGGGACAATCTCTATAAACAAGGCAGAAATATTCAGAAAAGAGGTTTTAAAAAAAAACGTTGGCTAGCATTCCAGACTGCACGTAAAAATAATATAAATATTGACAAATATAAATTCCTATTATACGGGATTTGCTTATTTATTTCAAAAATCCTCCTATTTTTATTTGTACAAAAATAGATTCTGGAAATTCTTTTTACCTCTCCTTCTCTGTGTCTGACATTTCAGCATTTGGTTTTTATCATTCCACAATCAGAAGAGAAAAGAAAATGCATTTATAATTGTTCAAAATTGTTGGTAACATTTAATATCTATCAACAATTTTGTAATAGTTGCTGTTTTTAAAAAAGCCAGCCTTCAACATGTCAGTCTAAATAGCATCATGAGAGGCTTCTAAAGAAATCACAAATTAAGCTGTTAACATCTATTTTCAGAGAATACTGATTAGATTATAGATAATTATTCTTCTTAATTTCACTAAAGAAAAAAATTACTCCCCTCATTACTTTTAAATTAAATTATAGGGAGAATTTCTCTACAGACATTTCTTTGGAGAAAAAACAAAACACATTTACAAATGCATCCACAAAAGGAAGATGATTTCCCCTCCAGTTGGAATTTCCTTAATTAAAATCTCCTAATTTTTAGATTCCATTCCATTCTGATATTTAAAAACAAACAAAATTATGTTTTATTCCAGAAAGCATCCTTTATGAAATAAGGTTGAGATGGACCCACATTATATGGAACTGGTAATATTAAGATATCTTAATGGTTTGTAACATGTACTTCCAATTTATTTATGTCATTTGTTTTTAAAAAAGGATCCTTTATATATAAAAACCAAACCACTTAAAACTAATGGTGATTTCTGTCAATTTACATTTCTCCTCCATTAATTGTCGAGTGCACTCGCTCCCTCAAAAATAAAAAAAGAAAGCAAAAAAAGGGTTTAACCAGAGTACTTTAAAAAGAATTTTGAGCTGGGATCTTCTGTTACATTGTAAATATTTCAAATGAAATCTTCTAACACCAGGGTGGGTAGAGGCTGCAGAAGACCCCCCCCCCAGCCCAGCCCCCCACATGTTAAGAATAGAAGAGGGGAGGAAAGATGGCCCTTTACTAGGAGCAATTTTTCTAGGAATACAGACGAGGACAGCTCGCTATTACTGACATTAGAGATGTCATTTTCTGCATTATTTTAATGGAAAGCTTACTTTTCGGTAGAACAAGTTCTTTCTGACATGATATAAATGTTTTAAAATAAAAAGGCATTGATGGCATCAGGAAAAAAAACATTTTAGCCTTAATTATTTATAAATAGCTACCTCAGGTCCATTTTCACAGAATGTCAGTTGACCAAGAAACACGCTTATTTTGCATGAAGGACTAAAAAAAAATGAAGGAAAAGGAGGGCATATTTGTGCTGTAAAAGGATGCTAAATCAATGTATATTTAACTTAAAATGAAATTTACAAATCAGAGACCAGTGTCTATCAGAGAAATGCATTAGCCAGCCAGGGCGAGGCAGGCAGCAAGAGAAAGGATGGAGAAAGGAGAAGGCAGAGCCCAGGAAAGCTGCATTCGTGACTTCCCAGAATCCCCCCATCCAGCCCCTTCTGGCTAGGGGATTATGGGAGTTGTCATTTCCAAAAGGCATTTTCCCAACTAGCTATCTGCAGCTTAGGCTTGTCTTGTCCCGGGCCCCTCCTCAAGGACAACCTGGGCATAGCAGGATGTGCACAGGTGAGATCCTGACCCCAGAAACAAAGTACATGTCTTCGAATAGCAAGGTGGAATCCTAACAGGCAGCCGGCCCCTCAGCCCATCCCAATTAGGAGGACAAGAAGGAAGGCTTGATCGTCAATCCCAGCACACTTTTCATGCCCAGTGATTGCTTTGTGCTTGTTAACTCTCTCCATTAAGGGTAATAAAAGAAGAGTTTGAGGAGTTTACAGGGGGGGAGTAAATTGTTTGTCTCGTCCAGGGCAGTCTCTCCGCCTTGGCACCCCCTTCCTCCCTACTAGCTTTGTGCTCCCTGCCGGAGCCGACTCTTCTGTCTGACGTGTGTTTGTGTCTCTAGGTTCCAACGGCAAGGCCTAATTTCAGAATCCATAATGCATGATTTTGAAACCAATTTGTTATTGTAATAAAATAATTTTCGGGAGGCGCGGAGGTCCTTGAGAGGCGGATGTTAAATTATACATGCATTGCAGGCCGAGTGCAGGCATTGAGGGCGGTGGGCAGGTGGATCTCTCGGTGACCTTGGCTCTTACGGTAGGGGTGGGGGGTGGGGGGGGGGGAGTGGGGGGGAGAGAAAGAGAAAGAGAGAGAGAGAGACTGGAATTACAATCAAAACTGGGACTGGAATCCCTGCCATTTCTAAATATTAACAACTTCCATCCGAGGAAATGCTATTTCAGCAGTTATGTTAATGGAAGCATCAAGATCACTTTCTGAAGAGAACTGAGAAGAAGAAACCCTGATCTTAATAGGATTTAAAAGCCCAACTTTGCTGTGTGTGTTTTTTTTTAAAGGATGATAATGACAATGATGATTTCCAAAATGCGGATTGTTTTTCTGCATGTTGCCCTGCTGCCTGCCGGCCTGTCTTCACCAGGGCATCCCCAGCAATTCTTCCCCACCTGAAAGACACGCGCTGGGGAAGGGCTTGCTTTACATCCCCTGCCCTTGGTGGTTCTTGCCTCCTGTGGGGTTTCACCCAGGTGATGCTGCCCTGGCTGGAAGAGCGTCACTGGAAGAGAGCTTCTCAGCCTCCTCTTGGGCCTGGCTGTTTATTCCGCTCGCTTCCTTCGTCATTAGAGGTGCATTAATTGAAACAGCCTGTGACCATCTTAGTGAGATGAACTGATCTTGGCTAAGAAGTTTGGCTGTGAAATTCAAGAGTCGCCTCCGGCACCTGCCAGCCAGCCGGTAATCTCCTTATCTCTCTCTCTCTCTCTCTCTCTCTCTCTCTCTGCCGTCCACTCCACGCTTGCTCTCGGTGCAGCCTGGTGGGGCCGAGAGAGGCAGCCAGAGCAGGCCTACTAATTCACCATGTAATATTTTCCAAGATTCCTTTGATACATTTGGAAACGGGCGCATCCTGCAGAAGGCAGGGCCTCTGAAAGCCACTGGCCTCTACCGTGGGTTTGTGATGGATGGGTGTGCACAGCCCTAAACCCCCAAGCCCACCCCACCAGCCCCCCTCTCATGAATACGCATCAGCTGTGTGCTCAGCGGGCAGAGATAAGAGGTCTGGTTCAGCCCAGTTTCAAAGCAATGGTTGCATTAGTCTGTTGCAGCACTGAAAGCTTCAAACAAACCCACACGTCTTGGAGGCACTTCGAGAGAGCTATTCCCTCCCCCCCCACACACACACACAACACACACACACTTTCAGTTGCATCAGAAGAAGTGGGCTGAAACCCACCAACATCTCAGGCTAGCACAACACAATGCCTCATAAAAGTGGCAAAAGGCTTTTGCCTATCGGGCCATTGGGTCTCTATACACAACCTCAGCTTAACGCAGCAATCCAATTCCAAGTACACCTGGTAGAGAATCAGCTCGCCTAACATTGCAGGCTGAAGGTTTCTAGCAGGGATGGGGACTCTGGTCTCAGGACACACTATGAGGTCGGGCTTAAGTTGCACTGGTGACTCCACTCCACTTTGGGGTCCCCTGCCCCCAAAGACTCAACTTGTGACTTGGAACCCTCCCACCTCTCCCCCTTGTTTTTTCAGGGGATTAAAACTTATTTTTCATAGGGGCTTCAGGCTTGGTACCAACTTTGTTTGTTGACGCCATAGATGCATTTCAGGGAGGGAGGGCAGCCCCAGCAGAGCTGCTCCATACATTGCAGGTGACGCTTGCTGAGGGTCAAGGTCAAGACTCTTGTAAGACTACCTGACCGTCAGAGCGCCCTGTTCCTACCTCCTCCCAACCCATGAATTAAAGAGCAGGCCTGGGTGTCAAGTTATCCTTTACAACTTTGCTATAAGCTGAAAGCATGCTAGTGTTCCGGGGGTTGGGGGGGTTGAGGAAGGAAAACCTTCCTGATGAGCCATCATACCGACACGCAAAGCCTGCACTGACATCCCTAAGACCAATAACGAGAGAAAGCGAGCCAACTTGGTGTGGAACGAAAGCCCCTATCGTGACTATCAGAAGCCTTTCTGCACTCAAATTATCCCCTCTTCCAATGAAGTGCTCTCTGTATTGTATTGCAGGACTCTTAAGGGCAGTTAATGAGGGACTGGATATAGGCTGGCTGAGATACCCGGGGGTCTTCAGGGCTGGTGGAAAGCCAGAGAGGAAGGGGTAGTTTTTCCCACAGGATGCTCGGGGACCTCTCAGAGTAAGGGGGGGGGGTCCTTGTAACCTTAGGGCACACTGTTGCTGAATGTCTGACCCACAAAAAGCCTGCCCTGTCCGTGCATCCCCAGCAGATTGTGCCCCTCGGGAGAGTCCCTTCAGGAGGCAAGGCTGTGCCTGTCATTCTAGCCACACACACCCAGCTTCTGTTGGAGGGCCCTTCCGGACCGATTAATGTCCTGTAAATGGTGAAGATTAATAAGACAGACAGAGAGATGGAGCGTGCCCATTGCATTGTGACATTTTGGGGAAATTAGCTTGATTTTCAAACATCCTTTCCGCTGTGCGCATGGCCCTTGCCTCATTTCTTCAGAGGTCCAGGAGGCTGTTCAGTATTTCTCTGCGCCGGTGGTGCACCCAAAGGGGTGGCTGTTTCACAGCCTATCCTATGTCTGCAGGAAGGATTTCCCACTTATCTGTCTGCGACGGTGTGGTAGCGTTTGCTAGGGGGGTGGATTCTGAAGTATCACTTAACATCAATCCATTTCCTCAAGATTCTTGATAACATGGTTTGTATTTCACCACTAATAAATAGGCCTGCAGGAATGTCAAACAGAAACCTCCTCGCCCCCTCCCCGCCACACACACCCTGCCCCACTGTCGCTCCTCTCTGTCCCTGTTGGTTGAACATCTTCCCTCATCCTCCCAGGATCGTCAAGACCACAGCTCCTCGACTGGAGAGGAAAGGCTGCTTGGAGGATCCCCCTGTGCCATTTGGGGGCACCTCTGACAGTTAGCATGGCAAGTCCTTGAGCTTCTGGCTTGTGGTGTTCATTCTCCAGTTTTCATGGCATGCTTTTTAGACCTGGTCAGAAGCAGTCTTGCCTTCTCCCTTCAGCTGCTGCTCCTGCTGCTGGAATCCACAACTTAAACATTTTTGGTTCCCCTGCCATGGAGCATGTTTAATGCTGTGAGCTGGAGACCAAGGAAGGAGCTGGCTCCCCAGTGTCAAGGGGCAGGAGCCAGTCCAGGGCCACAGAGTCGGGGCAAGGCACAGTCAGGGGAGGACTCCATCTCTAGGGTACTTGGCTCATGATATTTCAGAGGAACCTGGGGGTGGATTGAAGGCACTCTGTGAAACTCGGTCTCACCCAGGAAGTAAATTGATTCACCTGTTGATCTCCCCAGATTCTCTGGAGACTGGTGGCCCAGATGTCAGAGGAGTGGAACATCTGCTTGGGGTTTTGGTCCAAACTTACAGTCTCTAGCCAAGGTGCTGAAGCTGTTTTAGATCCAGGCGCAGCTCGTTGGCCATTCAGATGGAAACTGGGAGGGATTCACGGCTCCACTCACTTAAGATCCCTTTACAGTATTTTGCATCAGGCAGACACTGTGGGGGTTTTCCCTTTCCCCGGTGAATGCCTTCTCTCTCTTTAAAAGGCTCCCCTGCTTTGTGATGAAGGGTGGAAGCCAAGGCAAGATCCTTTTGAGGCATAAAGGGGGGGGGGATCTCACCAACCTAGGAATTGCACTTCTGTGCATGTTGCCACCAACTACCTGACAAAGCAGGGCTTCGGGTAAGGGAACTGATTCACAAGTGGTGAGACAATTCTTGACAAGCCCGATCAGTGTTGTGCGGGATTTTGCTTACCCTGGGGACGTCGAGAGATGAAATGTCAAACGAAACAAGCCCTTTTTAATTTCTTAGATTACATCCAGCTTTTAATAACGTGGCGCCCTGAAAATGAGAACAGATAATATTTGCCTTGTAAAAAAGAGCTACCGAGTGCCTTTTCTCAGGAGGCGGGGGGGGGGGGCTTGCCGAGCTCCGCTGGTGGCTTCCACTGACACATTGGCTGGGCCTCCTTTCCTTGAAAGCTGTGGGGGGGGGGTCGATACTGGTTTCATCCCATGTAGCTGTTGTGGCCTCCTTCTTCTTCGGACCACAGCCACTGGAGAAGGCGGGTTCTTCCCCCTGCCTGCTGGGCCCCTGGAAAACTCTCTGGAGCCCTTCCTTCCTGCCCTCTTTCTGTTCCCTTGAGCAGGAAGGGAACCAGGAACAGGCAATTGTCATGCAAATGAGCATTCTGGCCAGCACAAGCTTCTTACACTGGTATAATGAACCTGATATGGACAAAAGCTACTTTTTGCACCCCCTCTGCATGAAAGGAGCAAGTCACCTTATCAGTTATGTCTCTCAAACTCAGTTCCCCTTGAGAGGTAGCCTGGGGCAGATGTGATACTTGGATGGGGGTTCCTGCATGGCAGAGGGTTGGACTGGATGGCCCTTGAGGTCTCCTCCAACTCTACAATAATGCCTAGGGTCACCCATGCATAACTTGTATGATGGTCTGCTGGCCTCTCCTTCTGTCTGAAAGAATCCTTCTTGAAAAGTTGCCCAGTTGATGGGGAAATGAAGGACCACAAAGTGGAGGAAGTGAAGGGCCTTGAAAATGTCCATCATTCACTGTGAGCATCACCCACCTGAGCAGCACACTTAGGAGGAATTCACTCTGCCACTATCTTCTTTGCACATGCAGGAATTTTTTTGTCATTCTGGTGCAATTATTTAAAAAACAACAACTCTAATTTTGCATCTGTAGGAATTCTTTCCAGTTGTATGTCTGCAGGAATTCTGCACCGATAGGCATAAAGTTTGACCCGCAACTCTCAGGGAATGAGAAGCTGCTAGTGCCCAGGGAACAGGGCCCCAGACCAAGAGCCCCACCTGATGGTCACAGCAGCATCCCTAGGGCTCTCTAGACTTTGGTTTCAGAGCAGGGGCCTGCACCCCCAAGGCAGCATTTTGGGGGGGGGTGATCGGGTGCCACACTGAGCCCTCCCTTGTTATGCAGCTCCATCTGGATGGCAAACGCCTGAGCGACAGCAGCCCCCTCCAGTTTGGAAAAGGGGTCTGCTTTCTTTCTTTCACTCATGGAGAGACCTGTTGCGCAGTGGGCCATAAAACTGGAAATAAAGATCAGAGCTAGTGGAAATGTCATAATGGCAGGGGGTAGCAGCATTAGCCTCTGCCCATAAAATGTAAGAGATTTAGAAGTTTGCACCCCATTATTGCACCAGTGGCTGGCTTTCTCATTCTGTCTCCCTCCCTTTCTTTTCCAGAAGGCTTGCTCCTTCCCCTAAACATTCTCCTTCTCCTATGCTGCTTCTGCCAGTCCCTCTCCCCCAAACCCCCGCAATCGTGCTCCCTCTACATTGTGGATTTACACGTTTGCTTTGTTCCCTCCTTCCCCTCGCCTCTGTTTTTTGGAACTGGATCAGCATCATATACTCTCTTTCCCAAGTTATGCAACCAGATGGAACAGATTCTCTTCAAACCCCCCGCCCCCCGCCAGTTAACACGGGCCAATATTGATCTAATTTGTACATGTGGCGGTGGGGTGGGGGAGGGGAGGGCCCTTGATTTCTTCCAGAGCTGGTTTGCATTTAAGAGGACGCTCCTACCTCTGCTTTGTTTTAGCATACTTTTCTCCCCTGCACCCATTCTGCTCTGCCCACGTAGCTCCTCTTGATCCGCGACCAGCAATGTTGCTCCTTGGGAACACAGACTCCTTGAGAAATGGCAGATATCTGGAATGAAACGAGGCACTCTGTTGCTTTGGCTGTGGCTCCCGAGGGCAGATCTTCACTCAGGGTTCATCCACCCAGGCTTCTGTCAACGTTGCTTTTGATGCAACAATGCCAACTGTGACAAGCAGGGTGTCCCCCTCCCCCCCCGCACACCACTTTTTCCCATGGAGATAAGACAAAGTTTTGAGATATACACTGACGGTGCACAGAATGCTGATCATGGCAGCAGCAACTGGACCTTTCTAATGTCACCGCCAACCCTAGGTTGCTGGCATGTGCAGTGGGGATGGTCTGCATCTCAGTTGGCAGAGAGCAATGAGGGTGGAAGACGACTACCCATGGAATCTTTATTCCGTAGACTGGGAAGAACCTGACCAGAAAAGAAGGAAAAGAGGAGGCATAAATGCAACCAACTGGAGGCAGGAAAGCCACTAATCCAACCATTGGAGGCAGCTTCAGTCTATCAGTGTGCACAACAGCCTCAGCCTGACTTGAGATCAAAGTATGTCTGCAGCAGGGAAGCTCAGGGCAAAGACAGAATGCATCACACAAAGTGTTAGTCACAGGCTTAAAGCAGTTGTGGGATGGATCCTGGGTGTGGATCCAGCCTAAAAGTCTGACCTCCTCACCCCATTCCTGCAAATGATTCTCCCGCCAAATGGCCCCATCTTGTCCATTTACCCTGTTGCGTTGTCAAGACTTGGAAGATGACAGAGAGAGGAGGGATACCTATATGCCCAAAACCAATGTCATCTCAGAGAAGGTTTACTCTTTTGTTGTGGATCTCTTTTCTGAGAGCCCTGGGGAATACCAAGACAGGATTTTGGCTTCGGATCAGAAAAAAGGAGACCATTTCCTCATAAATACACTTTTGCCTATCCCTGCATCCAAATCTAAAGAATTTCGTGCCGAACTCTCACCAGTTACTGGAACGGAGCCCAAAGACTTACCTTAACAAAGCAAACAAATACAACCAGAAAACTTCAAATCCGACACAAAACCTAAAGATGGCTTTTGTGGACAGAACATATATGTCTCACATGTGGCCAATGTGAACCTGAGACTGATCCATCCCATAACTGAACTGGAGGTCTGTGGAGCATCTTTAGTTTTCCAGGATGATCTGGCTGAGATCCCTGTATACTCCTTTTTGTTTCTGGCACACTTTTCATGGCCATCCATTTCCCATCTCTATTTCCTTTATTGAAAAAAAAATATTATTTATTTTTTGCTTTTTCACTCAATGCAAAATTGAAATAACTTCAAACCCCCCCCCCCCAAAAAAAATGTCAAGGGTATAAAGTAGGAGACTATGAAACACAAAGGACTGCATGGGAAGAAAGACTTCCCGTGGAAAGAGAGGTGTGTTTCCTTCTAGACATCCCGCAGCACTTTTGATACGAACTGCATGTATGGCTACAGAATGTCTCCTTCACCACGCATAGCAGACCAACACCAGCAATCCAGAAGGGAGACAGCTCTGCTTAAAACAAAACCCAAAGGGTTGTGTTTATCACCTTTTACAGCCACTTTCCTCTGCCCCGTGGACCTGGTTCTTCTCTGGGGAACATTAACCTTCCTTCTCTGCCTTGGGGGCATCTTCACGAGGAGGGCAGGACAGCAGAGGCCAGACCCAACAGATGGGCAAGGTTAAGGGACGTCTCCATGTAGGGGTCCTTGGAAGTAACTGGAGATAACTTGTGCTCTGAGTGTCAGAAGGGAAGGAGGTTAATGAGAGGCAGAGGTTTCACATTAGCCCCTCTTACAGGTCCATGGCCATCGCTGTTGATGTGTGGGAGGGGGCCCCAGGGTGTCTTCCTCTACTTTGCCTTCTTTTGCTTTCTCACTCCTTTGATTCTTGCTCCAGGCTGGACGCTTGGTAGCACTGTTTGCTTCTTAACGGGAGCTGGAGTTGTTATAAAGGCCAACAATGGTGTGCTCAGGCATATGGTCATCTCCCCGCCCTCTGATGCCTTGTTCCTTTCCCAAAGGCCAATTCAGGGCTCTTCTGGGATGGAAGAGGCACCAGTGCTTGTTCTCCAAACCCAGCAGGAGTTGCCCTTTCTCCTTATCCGCCACGGTTTGAGGCAGTTTTCATTCCGTCTCCCATCTTCATCCTCCACCTACGTCTCTCAAACAGGAATGGACATTCAGAGAGTAATTTTAAACAGGGACAGCCAGTCACAGAAAAGGGACTTGAACAGGGGAACACAGAGAGGGTTGAGGCCCAGGTATACCTATGAGGAGGAGGAGGGACCCGTTTTCCAAAGAGGAACAATATTTCTGGAGCAGTAGGAAGGAGGCTGCTGCCAGGAAGCCATCAGGATCATCCTGGCTGCCTGGGCTGGAAGGAGGCAGCCAGAGAAGAGTGGTGCTTCAATGGGTCTGCATGTTGAAACTGCCGGAGAGCGCAGCGGTGGAGGCACCTGGCTGTCCTAGAGACAGAGGATGGAAGTTCAATGCCCTGCTCGGCCTCCTTGAAAGGGCCTGGACTTAATGAGGATCCAAGGAATCCCTTCTAGTTCTGCAGTTCTAAGACCTAAGAGTTCATGCCCTGAGCAGCTCGGAAATGTTCCCCGTGGGACTACAGCTCCCAGAATCCTCCAGCCAGAAGGACCATGGTGGGAAGTCGCAAGCGAAACAACAAAAGGATATTTCCAAGCTCTGCTGAAACCAAGTGGCTTTCATTCTTTCTGGGAATTCAGCCCATCTGGCTTGAATTATTTTGTTTTGTTTTGTTTTTTCTTCTTCTTGGGATTTCCCAATTGCCGTGGAGTGGTTCCTCAGAGGGCAAGAGATTCGTATTTGCTGAGCAGATCTTCTAAACCCAATCCTTAGGATGCATAAAATACACAAAGTTTTTTTTTTATTCATTCAGCACAGAGATAGAAGAGGAGAAGGTGTGTGTATGTGTGTTGTTGCAGGTGGGGAAGAAGAAGCAGTCCAGTTTTGGTGCGTTTAAGTGCTATTTATCAGAGGAGAATTGAAAGCAATATTATTAAGCACTTTTTTGTTAACTTTGAGAAGGAAAGGGAAAAAATCTGTCCGTGGGCTGCCTTTTTCTTAACCAGGCAAAGTAAAGAAATAGCCATGAAACCTTTAGAAGCATTCAAGTACCTTGCCGACTTTCATCAGATGTTCTCTGTTGTTGTTGCTTTTTTTAAAAAAAAGAAGAAGAAGGGAAAATCGTTCTATCTTTTTATTTTTGCTTTGCTTTAATCTTATTTGATGATGCCTCAACAGGCTGGGACATGCTTTCTTGGCTGGCAATTTCCCTGCACCATATGTGTCTCTCGCAAGATAGCAGAGTGAAATGAGTCTTGGCAGGAAGAGAACTAACATATCGACAAAGAAAAAAAAGGGGGGGGGGACACTATTTAGTTAACTCCCTCTTGCCTGCCTCCATTTTCTCTCCTTTGACTGCTTCTGTTATGAGAGGTGGATAAAATATTTGGAAAAAATACCCATCCAGCGATGGCTAGCTTCCACAACCATCTCTGGTAGTGTTAAAAATACCCAATACCTGCCAGAAAGCATGCATGAAAGCTGGGAAAAGCTCAATGCACCCCACAGTTTTCACCTAGAGGGAGATCCAAGGCTCGTCTGAGCCAAGTCCTTGGTACCACCTTGGAAGCAGCCAGGTGGAGAACCTCACCGGGCAATTTTAGGCCAGTCCCACTATCTTAGACTAGCTCAGTGCTTGGAAACCTTTTTGGGGGAGGGATGCCACCTCCCAGAATCTCTCTGGTTGCCCATGTAGTCAGGAGCCTACCTCAGAAGGGAGAAAGACAATCCTATGGACCACATTTTGCTCACTGGAGAAAAGGTGGGCCAGAAACATGACGAAGAAACATACCAGCCGCTGAAATTTCACAGCACCAACCAATTGCTCCTGGGAATCTATGAACCAGGTTTGGTGGCTCCTGGTGGGTTGTCCAGTTCCTTGTAGATCGAAAGGAGGCAGATTTTGGACTGGTCCCTGAAGACTGGGTTGGATTCTTTCAAGTTGCTTCTGTTGCACATGAGTCTTTGAAAAGCTATCTATGCTTTTATTTATTTTATTTATTTTGCACTTCTAGTGGAGGGAGGAAACCTCACATCTTTCTGAAGTTATCCTTCCTTGGACATGTATCAGTTCCCCAAGTGAGTTCACTGCTGCTGTTGCTGCTGCTCTTTGCTCTCAGCAGGGAAAGGGTTATCTGAGGCAGGTATAGTATCTCACATTTTGCAAGGATTTTTAAAAATCCAAATTAATCTCCAGTTACAGCAAGTTTGCTGAAGCCAGGCTATTTAGGAAGCAAAATTAGGCTGGACACATGAAAACCATGTGTGTACAAGAGAAGATTCCCACGCTAGTTTTTTTTTTCTGCCCCAAACTTTGAGAAACACTTGAAAAAGAAAAACTCCATCAATGCAGGGACCCATCCTTCCCCCCTCTTTCCATGTATGTTGTCTTTTTAATACTGTGAAACAATTAACCACTTAGCAGCAATTAGTTCTCAATTAGCAACCAGAGTCAGTGCTGAAAAACTGAGGTATGTGTTAATAACATGGGGGGGGGAGTCAGCCTGCTTTATCTGTAGCAAGCTTTACTGCTAGATGTTGTTAGAGCATTTTTATATGTGCCGGGCAGTGTGTGTGTGTGGCAGCACTGGCTTTGCAGGTAGAGACCGCCTAGATAAATGCTTCTTGGAAGAAGGAAATAAATAAATAAATAAATAAATAAATAAATAAATAAATAGCCCTTGGCTGGATTCAGACAGCCCAGTGCCACTACCCAAAGTGGATCTTGGGAAAAAGCATTTATGCTCTTTGGCCTGCCATCAGAGGCTGGACATCCTCCTGGTTCTTTTGACTTTGGGCACAGCAGCCTTAACTTTTAACACTTCTCCCAAGCCATTCTTGGGCATTTTACAGCCAATACATTTCTTTCCTTCCCACACATATTCTCCCCTTAATTTGGAGTTGGACAACACAGTCGCAACAGGCTGTACTTTCTGTGGCTCCTTACGTAATCACGGTATTCTCAGCGTTCTGCCTTGATGACTGCTTGGCCTTTATGCCTTCATCTTTAGTACTTCTTTGTTGCTTAGTTTCTTGACCCCCCTCCCCTGCCAAATGCTCAGCATCACACAAAAACAAAACAAAACAAAACAAAATAAATCTATGTTTCCAAATGCTCCTGTTCTTTTTAAAGTAGCCCATCTTAAAGTCCACAATGCAGTAGAATCAAGAAATGTGTGGCCCAGTGCAACAGTGCATCCTCAAAACTCATTTTTGTGTGTGGTAGTTTACATTCTTTAGCTTAAAGAAGCTGCTCCGAGGTGCTCAATCAGTTAACATCCCAGTCTGCCGTTCTGCAGGCAGCACCTAGTCCTAGGTTTTGAATTTTAATTCATCACTAATACTTTCTGTGTGTTCTTTCACAACTCAAAGCAGCAGCAACAACAACAACCCGGCTTTGACAGAAACTGGCACTTCAGCCATCATCCTGCTCTGTACCTTCAGCAGTGCCTCCAAACCTGGCTTAAGTGTCTCCACTCTTACCATACAAGATTGCACTGACTGTTTTCATAAGAACACCGATGTTCTCCATGTTGCTTTTCACCCCTCATACTGGATTTTTCTTTTCTTCTTGTGTACTCTTTGTCGCACTATTTTTGCCTTTTCTTAATGTTCTAATATGCCTCTTTAAATTCCCTGTCCTTAACTTGAATATATCTTAAATGTTCTGGACTGTATATTGTCCCTCATTATTGTAAGCCACCTTGGGTCCTTTTGCAAGGAGAAAGGTGGGGCAAAAATATTCAACATCAAAAATCAAAAAACCACTGCAAAAGCCCAGCCAAGAATAACATCAACGGCCAAGGTGATTCTCTGCCACGGCGTGATTCCCTTGGATCATGAAATGTGTTGTTGTTGTGACATAGGTTTGGCCATCTCTTCCTCCTAGCAGGGATACCTCGAAGGACATGCCTTCAGGGCCAAAGACATCGGATGAGCAACTGAACAAAACAGAAAGTGATCCATTTCCACAATTGCCAATGAAATCTCAAGAGGTCAGTGGGAAGCCAGTTCTGTCGCATCATTCCTACCCTCTGCTTCATTGCTGCCACACAATACTCAGCAGCATAAGGGTATCTTTGTCCAGGCAGCCTGTCATTTGAGAAGGCTCTCCCTGCCAGCATCAGGAGAACAACCCAGGGCAGGTATTATATATTTGCATGAGTGACTTCCCTTTCGGGGCTGAAGGAATGAAATTTAAATATAACACACATAAAAACACTTTTGCCATATATTTTTAAAGATTTTTTCCCCTGGCGTAAGGGTCGGAAATTACATGAATTACTGTGAACAAATTCTCCAGCTTTTGTTATTCCAAGCTATATTTCAGTATGTAAAAGGCACTTTTAAAAAATAGCTAAACAGTGACAAGTTGCTGCAATGACAACTACTTTTTATTTTCTCTTCATGGTGGCTAAATATGGGGGCATAGTTGCAGATGTGCAGAAGCTCTGCATTTTAGGGAGCCACGTAGGAGATGAAGGGATTTTTGTGTGGACATGGCGGTGGTGCATGCGTGCGTGCGTGCATGCATGCATGCGTTTGTGTGTGTGTGTGTTTGTGTATGTGTGTGTGTGTAAGCAGTAGAAATCTGCTGGAGGGTCATCATTTGCTGGATCCCTCCATTTATAAGACCCGACCTGACAAACAGCTGGCTTTTTATCAAAGGTGCCTCTAGTTCAGCCTCTCTGCCCCCTTTCCTTCCTTCCTGTTTTGCTTTTTTTTGGGGGGGGGGCATGGCTGAGCTCGAGAACACACACACACACACACACACACACACACACACACACACACACACA
>JAHTLZ010000335.1:1734925-1757366 GCA_023846285.1 Phrynocephalus versicolor
GTGTGTGTGTGTGTGTGTGTGTGTGTGTGTGTGTGTGTGTGTGTGTGCAGGCAGGCAGACACGAGTGCAAAGCAAAGAAGATGGTGCATTCATTCAGAAGAAGTTACAGAAATAGTTCACACATTTAAAAAAATGCTTGCAACTTTTTCCAAGGGTGCATTTAAAATATGAGTGTTTTAAAAATATTCTCCTTTTCCCTTGTATTGAAAGATATTTTCCTTCTTTGGGACATGACGTGCCTTCCTATTTCACCAAAGCCCGGAAGCTGCTCTTATTACAGAGAACAGTTCAGCTACCACAGCCGGCCAGACATGACAAGTTTCTTCGTCATTATTCAACATTGCAATACGAATTTCATTTCTTTTGTAGACTGCATTCATTCTGCTATAAATGTATCCATGGCATATTTTTTGCTGTGCCCCCCCCGGGGCGGGGGGGGGCCCCAGGAACATTTGCTTGCCGAACCTTTTCTGGCTTTTTTTTTCTGTGCTGATATGCTGTGCGTTTATATTTGGGGTAAAATTCATGTAAGCAATTTAATCCTCTTTTGGCAAGAATTTTGATTTTCAGAAAAAAAAATATTCTGAAGCTGAGTTTAATTTAATAAGAATTTAAGACAACACTTGGCATTAAATTCTACTTTTTAATATGCTGACAAAAAGGCCATTTAAAAAAAATCTAGTTTCTTCTTTTTCAGAGAATAAAAGGTAGAATGGGATGGCACTGAACGAGAGTGATTGTGCACTCTTTAAGACTATGAAGCAGAAAGCTGTCATGCAGAAGTTTCCTATCAATTAGTCTGAAAAATATCTTCCAGTTGATAGAGATATAAATGCTGTTTTTATGTTACTATGTTTTTGCAGCCCCTAATACACTATTTTTTTGTATCAAGTGGTCTGCTACAAAATATATGTTAACATTCTTTTTGCTTAAATACATTTACAATGTTTAAATATATTTATATACATCTAGATCAAAGTATTATTTAGAGTTCATTTGAAAAGACACAGTTTTGGTTTGGTTTACAGAAACACACATTTCATTTATTCATGATGATGCTTTTGTTTATGTGCATATATATATACAGTACGTGGATTACCTTTGTGTGTGAGTGTTTGTGTTTTCTCTGAATTTCAAAAAGCATGGGATACTGAGAAGGAAAGAAAGAATTAAGCAATTTAGACAGGAGGATGTTTACTATAAGGTGCTTGTAAATACTTGGATGGGATTTGAGTTCTAGCCCTTTTGACTGTATTCAGTCACCTTTTTGCTTTTAAAAGAATGTAATTGTATACAGCTGAAAGGGCAATTGTAATTTTGAAATTAGAGTGGAGGAATTACAACCTGCATGTAGTTTGTTTCTGAAGAAAGAAAGAAAGAAAGAAAGAAAGAAAGAAAGAAAGAAAGAAAGAAAGAAAGAAAGAAAGAAAGAAAGAAAGAAAGACCAGTTCTCAATAGTCTGCATTTTCTCATATTAATATGAAACTGATACTCTTATAAATGAATAACCATTGAGAGTTTGGCTTGAAGGTGGGTCTATCTGATATATATGCATAACTTAACGAACACCACAGTGGATTTTACATAGAAATATGTCTTTTCTTCTTGGCCACCATTCCAAAAAGAAACAACAATCTGTAATCCTTTTTATTTTAAAAAAATACTAGAGTGTTTGGTCCTACTGAACGGTCTTAATGCACATTCAGATGCTTTGTCTTCTAACCTGCTCTTATTCAGGATATCTACTTGTCCAAGGGGGGGAAAAAGACATTTAGATAGAATTGTAGGACATTAGGAAAATATACGGAAATTGTAAGATCCTCTAAATTGGCCCTTTTGAAACATTTTAGGGAACGTCAGGAGATGATGAGGGAAAGCCCCAGGAAAAAAAGATGCAAAGTGAATATTAAAGAAAAGAAAAACAGAAAAGAAAAACACAAGGAAGGAAAGAAAGAAAGAAAGAGCAGCTCCACCAGAAATGTCCTTATCATTATCCACAGAAATCTTTGTTTTCAGGCTTCATCTAGAAGCAACATATATTGACAATGGATTTGTGAGTTGGAAGAAAGGGGTGGGGGGGCAGGTGTAAGAATAAATCCAGAGGAGCAGCTCAGGAACTGGGAAGGAAGGAAGGAAGGAAGAGATAGAGGGAGGGAAGTAGAGGGGAAAGGAAGGGGGGAGGATGGGTTTCTGGGTGCTGCTGGGCTTTGTTTTCTCTCTTTGATGAGCCCTAAGAAGGCAGGTTTTTCCAAAGCTTACATGACTTTAAAAAAAAAGGTCTTACAAGGGAAAGAGAGAGGAGATGAAGACAGGGAATGAAGGCAAGGAGCTGTCAAGCAGACACGGGAAAAGGCTGGCTTTAGCATCACAATGCGGAATGCATTTCGCTTTTATGATTTGAATATGAAAAGACCCAATTTCTCTCTCTCTCTCTCTCTCTCTCTCTCTCTCTCTCTCTCTCTGGCCAAGCCTTTGGCCTTTGTTGGCTTGTGTGCCCCCCCCCCAAATAGTGGTTCTTGTGTTAACAATGGGAAATGGGGTAAGGGTGGTGGTGGAGAGAACGGAAACCACCGACCAAGGCAAGAGGGACGCACAATAGGATGACCGTGACTTTGAACAAATAAATAAAACATGTGACTCCGGCGCTCTTACCCCCACCCCACCCCCCAGCTCTAGCCTTGTTCCAACTGTGATTAAATTTGCTGTGGTCATTTCCCAAATGTCTGCCTGATGAAAAAAAAAAAGGACCCCTTGCCTTTCCTCACACCGTGGCTTGCAAGAAAAGGCCTTTCCTGTGGCTACCAATCTGCAGCCCTGCCAATCACGCCTCTCCTGCACAGACATGCATGCCTCTTTCATTAGCAGAAATGCTTCACGTTTGATTGCATCACCCCCACACACACGCACACACCTAACCCCTTCGTCCTGTAACTTCAACTCAGACCCCCCCCCCTTAATAAAGTGGCACCCTTCCCCCCTCTCTTGCCTGCCTCTCACTGTGCAGCTGTAATGGGGTTTCCTGAATGCCTCCTGATCTCCCCCCCCCCGCCACCCCAGCTTCCCTGCAAACTGCCTGGTGTGCAATAGAAAAGAATACATTTTAATAAGCCTTGGGAGGAAGGGGGGTGGGAAAGAAAAGAAAAGAAAAATGAGGTTTTGCTCTGCAGTCTTGTTCTTCTGGAAAAAAAAGAAGAAGGTGGACCCATTGCAAGGCAAGGAGGGGGAATTTAATATTGCAAGAGATAATAACAAGGATGTTAATATCCGGAATTTTCAATGTACTATAAGTACATTTTGTTTTTCCTTTTAGCACGATTTATAATTAAAGATTTTAATCTGGCTTCACATTGAGTTAATAAGCCCTTTGATTGATTAGGATTCATAAAATTGCCGTTTCCCGCTGACGCTTTGTGTTTCAGGGGATGCTCTTTTGAAAAGCCGGCCGAAGGTGACAGGGAAGTGCCCTTTGTCTCCACCCGTTCGGGAGCGTGAAACCGCTGGGGCCCCAGCCATGGTGCCGGGTGGGCAAGCATCCTCTCAGGAGCCCCAGTGGAGCCTGTCTTAGGGATGCTTAACAGTAGGAGACCGGGGCATAGGGAAAGAGGGGGGGGCAGGGACGGCAGAGGTGCAGGAAACGAATATTACATCTATGCATCACAGCACGACAACATGCTGTGGGAGCCATCAGGTGGGAGCTGTGTTCTGCAAGCCAGGGTGGTGGTGATGGTTGCATGTCATTTCCTCCAGTGCCTCATCCCCCCCCCCTTTTGTAAACAATTCCCTTTTTAAAAGTTGACAGTGGTGTGAGGCTCCCTGAAAGAGGCAGCAAACAGATGGAACCCCGAAAAGAGCTGCTGAAGGCACTAAGAAAGAATGGCAAGGAAAGAGCCAATAAGGGAGGCAGCATTGTCTCCGGGGCCCTGCTTTCGCCAAGGGAGAGAAGGCAAGGGGTTCCCTCGCCTCCCGTGGCCTGCTTGGTCTTTGTCAGGGCAAAGACTGACCCGGCTTAGCCCTCCTCAGAGGGGCGTCCCAAGGCAGGCGGCCTGAGAGCCCCCCAACCCAGTGGCCTGGGGTCTGGAGGGATGCACCGCTTTCAAGTGCAGGGCCTCTGGTGAGCCCAGGGCGCGCTGGATTTTGGAGTGAATGCTCTCCAGAGAAAAGGCAAGTGCTTTGCGATCAATACCGATTCCCAATTCCTCTGTCCAAGTTTGCTAGACTCACAATGCCTTTTGTTCACTCCTTTGATAATTACTCAGTCAGTGGGTGGGCGGAATGGTTTAGGGCACCGGGAAAGGAGATGAGGCAGCGGCCGGCCGGCCAGCAGCCAAAGAGACCTGGGTGGAGACCCCTCTCTGCATTGCCCGTCAGATCTGGAACCTGCTCAGGATGGAGACGCAGTGTCATATCCACGGGCAGGTTGGGGAGGGGGTATTTTTCTTTTTAACACATGGACAAACATAGACAAATGTACCCACTTTTTTCCTGTCTCTTGTCACTAAACAATTCATGTCGGTACCCAAAGATTTCTACTTAGGTATTTTCGTCAACCCCCCACTCCCCGTCCGTGCCTGGAAGGGTTTTGTTTTCTGGGAGATCTTGTACCTACACAAATCAACAGTGAGGAAAGCCTTGCAATAATGCATCTTGTGCTTACAAATTGACCAAAAGAGAAAAGAAAAAGAAAAAAAAGGTCCCCACCAATCCACAGTAATTCCCTGCATCTCCATAACTGACCTCACGCATGCAGCATCGGAAGAGCTGATTGGTGCGGGTCTTAATGTGAATAATGAAGGATGCAATATTCGGAAGAAACAGGGAGAAAAAAAGGGGGGAGAGAAAGGGAAGGAAACTGACGGAAAGAGGGGGGCGAGGAGAGAGAGAGAGAGAGATTGAGAGAAACGTGCAGACAAGTGCAAATATAATTTCCCCCTGATTAATAATCGTACCCAGCCTGACATATAATATACCTCGGCGCCATTACAGAATTGAAATAAATTTAAAGCAAATCCCCATCTCCCCCCCCCTCCCAAAGCAGGTCATAGGCAATGACAGCTCAGCCAGAACAATCCCCGGTCCTGTGCTTCGTGGCCGTGAGAAGTACCTTTTGAACGAACGAGAGCCACCAGCAGTGCATCCCTACCTTTACTGCTGGCCGATCAATGCTTCATTAGGCCAAATTGTCTTTTACCCACACAACCTTGAAAACAGACCCTTTATAATTACCTGGGAGGAAGTCAGGGGGCCCCCACTTGCTCTCCTTTTCTCCCTCTCTCTTTCTCTCTCTTTCTCTTTCTCTCTCCAGCAGAAGCACAATGCTCGTAGAAGTGGGGGTTGGTAGATGGGGGTCACTTACATTTATTCACAGCCAGCCTGAGTACATCACGGCTTGATAGAAGAGCTGGAAGGGGGAAAAAAGGGTGGGGTGGGGGCAGGGTTGTGTTGCTAGTTGGGGGGGGGGAGAGAGAGAGAAAGATAGAGAGAGATGGTGGTGACGGGCTGGGGTGGGGAATGAGATCTTGGACCCCGAGGTGAGAGGGCAGGGTTCAAGTCCAGAAATTGCTGTAGATCTGCTGAAGGGCTTCTGCGCAGGGAGAGGAATATACCTGTAAGAGACAAGAGGCCCATCCCGTTTGCCTGCCTTCAACGCCTCTCTCTCTTTCTCGCCGGCACCGAAGCTCAGCTGCCATCCTCTCAGCCTCTCCTGGCTTGGTGGCTCTTTCCCAAGGAGCTGTCCAGGCCACCAGGCAGCGGTGGCTGATTCTCCATCTCGGCCTGGCAGGGATCAAATCAGAAACCTTCAAAGCGAAAAAGCTGGGGGTTTTTTTAAGGGGGGGGTGCGTTGCAGGGAAAAAGGAAAGGCGGAGAAGGGACCTGGGTGAGTGTGGCAGCGTGAACCCTCTGCCGTGGCGCAGGAAGGCATTTTGGGCCCGGCGACAAGCGTGGAGGAGCCAGCTGCACAGCACAGATTCGCAGTCATTCTGCGAAGGGGAAAGGCAACTCTAAATTCAATGGGCGGCCAGTCTGTCAGTTCGTCTTTTGCCAGCTCTAGGGTTGTACTCTGGCTGAGTTAGGAGAGCTTCGAGCCCTGTGCTTTGCTCCCTCTTGTGAATGAATCCACCTTCTGATCTCCCCAGGTGGTCCCCGTAGCCGGCCTTCTTTCTGGGAGCTCGGAGCCACCCACTCGCATCCCAGGGGCCCCGCTGGTGCATTTGACGCTTCCGAACGGAAAGCCCTGGCTCGCTTGTACCTCTCTCCCTTGCCGGAGCTCCCGTTGAACCTCTCTGCTCACTGCCGGTTCACCCCGTCTATATTATCTGATCAAGCACCAAGATGCCTCCCCCAACTTCCACCAAAGCAGCAGGTTTTGAACCCCGAGTGTAGCATACCAACCACAAAGGGTGATGCGTGTGGTGGCGAGGAGAATCGGGGGGGGCATGATTGATTTTCAAATAGTGATGCTAGCAATCTCCAAGTAAATCAGCTGTTGTCTAGATTTGAATACTGATGTTTCCCGGGCCGCTGCATGATGCTGAAAGATGAGCTGTCGTCCTTCCACCCCGGCACCCCCACCCCGGCTCCCCCTTTCAGACCTGACATGTAATCCCCACCAATTCCAGGCGTGCCTGTGGGGCAGGTGCCTGTAGCTATTCGACTCAGCTGTATAAAAATGAACATGCGTAATAAAGGCCCACTTTCACTCTGCAACACCCCCCCCCTTTTACACAAACAGCCACAACCACAACCGAGCTGTCACCCACTCTGGGCCACAGCTCTTCCTGAATACACCTTGAGCAGGGAAATTGACACACGCCGCACATCCTGGAGCCGACCATCCCACGCCGGGTGGTTCGGCAGTAAATAACGGACCTCCCTCCATCCCATCTTTTGGAAGTGATCAGGGGTGCCGGCGTGGCACGGCGAAGGCGCTGTCTAATGAAGGGAACCGTGTGATGTCATTGCATTAAGCTAAAATAACCACTGAACATGAGAACAAGAGAGATGGGCTGGCAGGGGGGTGGGTGGGTTGGGGGGTGGGGGGAGAGGCAGAGGGAGAGGCAGCGAAATAGGAGCAGGCATATTACAAGGCATGTATGTGGATCACACAACCACACTGTGAGCAATCCCCGTGCTCTAAGTATCTTCTTAACAGCCACGAGGCGAGGGAGACAGCCGCCAGCCGCTGGGAGAGATCCTCTACATGCACTCGGCCAGGGTGTCAGAGGGCGTGTGAGTGCATTTTTCATTTCTTAGCCTTTATATGGTCTGCCAAACAAATGGGATTATGGCGATATTTACATGGGTTTGAGTAACAAGGAGCCTAACCACGGAAAGGTGCTATCTCGCTCCCCCTGCTCCTAGGTGCGCCTTCCTTGTTTGCGAACATCAGAGATGGTCTGTGGTGCGCACGTGTGCGTGTGTGTACGTGGTGTAGATGTGAGGGGAGAGATGCAACAGTCCCTTGCGCATTGCCGCTTGATGCCCTTGCGCGCTGCCATTTGGCCACAAGAGAGGAGGGAAAGAGGGAAGGGTGTTCTCTTTTTGTGGGAGGGGGGTTGATGGGGGAAGCCTGGTCTTTGGGCTGCAACTTCTGACGGGAGAAGGAAGAGGGACTGCTCAAAATGGCAGCCGCCACCTGCTGTGTAAGATAAATGCATCTTCCTCAGGGGTTCAGGAGCTATTGCGCTCAGGAGCCCCTACCGGGCGGCTGCCATGTTCAAGTTTAGCGTTTCCTTGCATGCGTGTGTTTTACGGGCAGGTGACGGGTTTCCGAACACAGTCACTCAGCTAATCGGGCATGCTTGGGGTCCACGCTGTGCCTGCATGCGGTGGGCTCCGCCTCATAGCTTGCAGGGTGGTGTCTCCCGAATGGGCCTACTTGGATCTTGGAAACACCCTGAGTGGGTGTGCATGTTTGGGACAGGAGATCAAAGCACTTTGGGATCAGAGAGGGCAATGCCTACTGAGGCCCACAAATGGTTGCCCCATTTGTTTCAACATGCTCGGACTTCAGGGTCCCTTCCATAGATTTTGTGTTCTGTTTGTGCTGTAGCATTTCCTAGGCCTTGTGCTAAGATGGCAGGATTGAAAGAGTTTTTTTGGGGTGGGTGGGTGGGATGGGGTGGGGTTGTGCATGTGAGTGGTGGGTGGGGAGTAGCAGCATTGTACTCTGATGGCACATGGAAGCACTTACCCTCAAATGCTAGGAACACAAAAGAGCCATAAAAGCCTCAGTAGGACAGGAAGCCCTGGTGGTGGTAGGGTGGTGAGGTGATGGTCGTGATCGTTGCAGGAAAACACAAGCCAAAGCAGGGGGACTCAGAGCTGGCCGTTCAGCCCAGAACATGAGTGCAGCCTGCCTGAAAGCCCTGTGCCCGGAAGGAGCAGGGTGGCATCCTCCCAAGGGCAGATAAATCCTGCTTTTGTGCTGCCCGCATCCTTCATTATTCAGGAGCTATCCAGGAATGCCTAGTTTTTTTATTTGGCATCTAAGAGGTGGAGAGAGAATCCCTCATCCCTTGGATGCCTGAAAGAGGGATGGCCCTTCTCTTGGTGCTGCACATGCAGCCTCTTTGCTTTGGTGAGGTTCCCGCACTCCCTCTCACTGGCCAGCACTGGGGGTACAGGCTATTCCATCTGGCAAGCTCTTTCATTGCAGAGCATTGTCGAATCCGGCCAGCGTTCTCGCTTGTGCTGCCACCACCGCTTTCTTTTATCGGCTCTGTTATCCAAGGAAACCAACAGAAGCTCCTGCTTTTGATATTTTGACCTCTGTAGTATTGCGATGCACTGAGTCTGGCAGTCTAGAGATTTAAAGAAACAGGGAATGAGAAAGAGAGAGAGAGAGAGAGAGAGAGAGAGAGAGAGAACTAGAAGGGGGGAGGGAGGGGGAGGGAGAGGGAGAAAGAGCAGAGCTGCTTCCTCTCTGACACCCATGCGGGTACACGCCAAAAGAAGCTCTGTGCACACCTGCCTACCTGTTCTGCAAAAGGCAAAGAAACTGGGATTGCTTTGACGTGTACCCAATCCATGCATTAAGGGAAGAAAACAAAGGCACCCTTTGTTGGGTGTAACAGGAGCCAGGAATAGCTTGCCCCCTGCGGAAACAGCCTATCGACTTTGGCCCTTCCTATTTTTTTAAAACATTGTCTTCCCCTGTGGTTGTGGTGGGACGATCCCTTCGATATGCCTCTTCTCTTGTGTTGTAGCCTAGGACTTCAAGCATCGTCCCCAGAGGCTCTCTCCTCTTTGCACTTCAGGTTTGTTTACAACTGTGTTGAACTGCTCCCTACAGCAGGCATTGACTTGGTGAATTGAGATGGATAAGGAAAGGGGAGCCCAGGGCCACCACCTTTTCTTGTGCTGACTATATGCTTCTCGGCTTTGAGTAAGGGATTTGCTCACTCCCAGACAACCCGTCCCATAGATTCTGTGCTTCTTATCTGGTTCCAGTGAGGAGCTTTTTCTACTGACCGCCTACCAACAGGGAGAATCGTCCATGGCTCCCTTTATGCCTGCAGGAATATATAACTGATGGGCTGAACCAGAGATAGATCGCTTCTGTATTCTCACAACTAGGAGGATGTTCTCGCGACAGTGACAGTGAATAGGAACAAGAGTTGGACAAGAGTTGAAGTAAACACGAGAAGCTCAGAAGACCCAGGTAGCTCATCTCTGGATTGCGATGAGAAGGTGTCAGGTGTTCACTGCTATCAATCAGTTCTTCATCACATGGTTTTCTAAACCAAATGAAGAGGCTGATGCATTTGTGAACAGGCTTCACGAAGATGAAAGATACACCCAGGAAGCGTATTAAGTGTTGGAAAACAACACCTGTGGAGTGCAGATGGTCACTTGAGGTTGCTGCCATCCCATGATGCATTACAGACATATGAACCGTTTCAGGGCTTGAGACTACAGTAATCACTCGGCCCCATCTGGAATGATGTAGATTTTCAAGTGTGGGCATTCAACAAAGATGTTGGCCATGACTGTCTTCTTGGGAAGAGGGCCAGACCTACCTATGGATATCATCTCCATGTGCAGCTCAGAACCGACGGGCTTCCTTTGCTGGCATTTGGGCGAGGCTGAGTCTGCGGTAGGCTGTGCTTCATACCTTGCTCTTCTGTCGGTTACCAAGCCTTGTTGAGCAGGAAAGTGGCAAGTAAGAGACATGAGAGAACCAAGGTGGATGGAGAACAGAGGGCTTCCCCATCACTGTGAATGGGGCCCAAAGGCTCCTACCTTTGTTGTTTTCAAAGCAAAGCCAATGGCTCCCATAAGAGGAGAATCAGGGAGCGGGCAGTTGATTTCGTCCACATGAAATGGCGAGGAAGCCGGCGCCTCGTGGGCCTGGTCCAGCCACCTCCCCCACCCTCGTTGAGCCACCTTTCCTCTCTAGTGCTTCTGTCTAATTAATGAAAGGCCCACTCAGGCGCACCGTCCCTCATTGGGCCTGTCACTCGTTTATCATGCGACCCTCCTAGCCTTGGGTAATGACCTTGAAAGAATATATCAGCCCACGCTGGCAGGAGTGAAGAATTAAATTGTTTCTCTGAGTGCTTATGGTCATTGCTAACAATTTATATGACACAGCTGCCCTAAGCTGTCCACACTGGTCATTGTGGGGGTAATCATTTCCCAGCCAGATGAGGATTACTGGCTGAAGGGACACTGGTCAGAAGGCTTTGCCGGGCACAGGTAAGTCCTAGAGAGTTTGTAGAGTGCAACAACGAAGGCTTGTGGGTCAAACTGTGGCTAGGAAACCTCAAAGCTTATAGGTAGTGGGGTGAAGACAGAGCTGGCTATCCAAAGAGAGGGGCTGGTGCAAGAATGAATGCGGGCAATCCAGGGATGCGGTCTCAAGAGGAGATCCCACCCCTTCCCCTCCAAAGAAATCCAAGCAACCAGTTGATACTGCAGTGGAGCCAGAGCAGTCCATTCTGGAAGAAAAGGAAAGCTGGGGAGCTGGGGCAAGAGAGACAATAGATGGAAAACAATGTGGACGGCAGGCCAGGAGGAGAGTACAAGATCTCAGCTCAGGATTTGTGCACTGAGCTTGCATTTCCTACACTTGAATCAGCAACTAATTAAAGAGAGAAATGTTTTCCTAAGAGGCATTAGAACACCCCCTGAGTGAATTTTCAGCACCTTATTTTCAGTGGCATAGCTTTAAATGATTGGCCACAAATGATTGATGTAATTAGATGTATTTCAACTTTTCTGATTTAACTGGGTCATTTATGTTGGGTAGCTACAACAACAACAGAGTATGCCTACTGCCCTTCATTCTTTAACTTGATAGAAATCTACAGAACAATATTTAAATAAAAAGCCCCTGGAACCTTGTCTGTTTCTTTCCCTATAATTTAGCAAGGACAGGGTAAGCTTTTAATGGCCTAGTGATATCTAGTGATATTTCTGTGGGCCCTGTTTTATAAATGTAGAAAGGGCTGGTATGGGAAAGTTACCCACTGATGGATGTTGTCATATGAATTAGAGAGGGTCAGTTTGGTTATTTTTTTAAAAAACAACACCTTAATATTTTAAGCTGCATGAAGCTCTCTTTTTACACTTGGTTATTAAAGTGTTTTGCGTACTTTTGCAGAAATCCTGTGTTTGAAAATTTGCGGGCACAATGAACTACCACGATGGGAATGTAACTGCTATAGAGATGAAGGGAGTATGATGTAGGCTTTGTACAGTCTTAAAAAATCAAGGCCCCAAAGGCTGTCTGGAAAAGTGGAAGGGATGGCGATGGTCATGTGTGCGAATTTCTGTTCTTCGAATCCTGAAACGAACTTCGAACTTGTTCCCTGCAAAGAGGTGGGCCTGCTTCTTGTTTGGTCTGCACTGTCAGTCTAGGGGTGGGGGAGACACAACTATGTGGGAGGGGAGGCATCCACCTTTAGGCCTTGCTTGCTTGCATTCCTCCTGGGAGCGTGTGGTTGTCTAGTAACAAAGGCAGGATACTCGCCTGCATGGACTTGGGGATCCAACTAAGCAGCTCACTCCTCTTAGTTTCTCATGGATGCAAAGGGTTTTAGGCATTAGAACCAGGCTACCAGAATGTGCCGTCTTAGAGGCCATTCATGTTGCTGCAATTTTGGGTCCCTGTAAAAAAACTTAGAAGGTGGAAACACAGAGGCTGGATCCATTGGTTACTGCAGTGTCCACCCAGAATTTCCCTTTTGGAAGTGGTCCCAAAGTTCATGGTCAGGAGGCAAAAAGGAATAAACAACCCTGGGAAACCATGGCTCACATGTCTTCATTCTGAATTTCCCAGCAGTGTCTCCCTGGGTTCTACTAGAAGAAGCCAGTGAATGGGACAGGCCGTTGACCTGAGAGAACAAGGCAAGACAGAGGTTGGAAATTGTACTTTTGGCGGGTTGCTAGAACTCTCAGAGTCCTTCAGCCAGCATGGCCATCAAATACTGATCAACAATCTTGCACCCTATGCCCCAGGAGCAGACTGCATCATCAGCATGGCTCTGCCCCTTCCTAAAGAAAGAGGAGGAGGAGGAGGAGTATCATGGTGGGAGGTGTGGTGCTCCTTGCCCTGGGTACCAACGTGGCCAGTTACAGCTTGGTGCTTCTACCCCCAAGAGAAGGCATGGTTTTTGGTGGCCTAAAAAAGAGAGCCACCCTGCTTTCGCTTCAGGAAGTGATCCATGAAGTTAAATCATAACAACCAGCCAATCAAGAAGAAGTTCCTGTCTAGCCTGGCCAGTGGGGATGGGAAGCAGTTGAGGCGGCATCGCCACCTGCTGACAATCCGTGGCTATACAATGGTGACTTTACCAAGCCAATGGTCTTCTTCATGGTCAACGGCCATTTCTTTGGCTTTAGCTGTGACCATTTGAAGACAGGTGGCCACTTCCTCCATCATAGGTGAACAGTTGGGTGAAATTAGTTGCTGGGGTCATTCAGGACAGACATCGGTGTGGAGGAACTGCCAAAGGTTTCGTCTTCAATTATGAAGGTCCTCAAACATGAGGTGTGCTCCAAGGATAGAGCCGTTCTGCAACCTGGATGGTGCCTGATGGGGTTTCTCATGTGTCCCCTGCTCAGTGAGACGAGGCTGGGGGCCTGGCCTGAGTGCTTTTTCTTGCTATCAGGTCAGCCTTGTCACTTGTTCTCTGCCTTTATTGCCCTGTACAACTGCCACCCCTTTTCTCCCTTGTTCTGCCCAGAAGATGCTCATTGCTGAGAGAGGAGGGACCCCCTTGGTTGGAGCGTTAGGCTTTGCCCTCAGCCAAATGTCATAGTTCACTGCCACGAATAAGCATTTCCTTAGAAACAGCTGGATCAAGAAAGGATCAAACAGCCACTGTCTCTTGTCCTCTATGTGATGTATGTTACAGTGGCCTCAGCCCTGATCCAAAGAACAACAGCAAGAGTAGAAGCAGCAGCAAAAATAATTATATTTCTCAATGGCTGGTCTGGACAATACCAGGCAGCTCTTCCATCATCTTTCTGCAGTTGCACGGCAGAGCAATGTCTATATGTATATATTTATATTTAGTGTTCTCTGCCCCCCACCCCCTCGGCATGTTCAGCAGAAAAGGCTTGGCTTGATTAATATTTTCTGCTGTCCGGTAACCATGGCAATTGGGTCAGCAGATATAATACTTAATTTAATCTTCCAACTGCCTCCGTGTGCATCACCAATGTCCCGAATAATAGAAAGCTTTTGCCTCCCTCCGTCTCGCTCAGGCTGCCTCAGCTCCCTCCCTTCTTTTCTGTTGTCTCCTGCATATCTTTGCCAGGGGCTCCCTCACATGACCCTTAAGGTATAAATGGCTTTCTTCATTTACTACATATACATTTGGGTTGTTGGGTTGTTGGGTATTTGTTTTTTATTTTTTTGTTTTCAGGTCGGAGGGTGAGGAAGGGGGGGAAATGCTGGCCATTCCTCTCCCGCCCCCCCTCCCAGATGTTACCACCACCACCACCAACAACAACAACAACCATCACACCAGTACAATCTCCCTCCCGTCCATCCGTCTGCCTGTCGGCCCGCCCGCCCTTCCACCCCACCACCGCCACTACTCCCTCAGCCAATCTCCATGGTATAAGGGGAAACGTGGGAAGATTATGAGAGCTCTCATAGCTGCGCTGTCAGTTTATGAACCTCACTCTTCCTTCAGCCAAACAAAACCATGTGGCTTCTCCTCCCTCTTCCCAAGCGGTCGCGATTGGCCCAGCTGGATGTGATGGCCCATTTTTGCTCTTGAGGTGGGTCAAATGCCTTGCTTTGTTGCTGTCATCTCCCCTTTCCCCCCTGCTCGGCTCACCTATTCCTCATTCATTTGTCTCTCTTCCTTTCCCTTTGATCATTCTTCCCTTGGATATACAGTATATATATGTTTTATGTTGCTTTTTCATTTTGGTGGCAATTTAAGTTGCTGTGTTTGGGACGGCGCAGCGACCTCCTTGATGGCTGGGATCTGAGGAATGGGGAGACCTGGCGGTTTGGCCTTGGGCAGGCGGTCATGTGCGTTCAAGGCAGCGTGAGGGAGGGCTAGATTCCAGATCTTTGATTATCCCATTCAAAGATTTCTTGTGAAGTCCTTGAGACAGGTGGGCAAGCTGGCACCTTCCACCATCGGCCATCTGGAATCAAAGGGACGCTTTCTTAGCTGTAGCAAAGCAGTTGCAGTTGCAGGGAGTTATTGTATATGTTGGTGTGATTTATTTTGGTGTGTGTTGGTGCATGTAATTTTGGACACTGGTTATTAGAATTCTGCTCTCCCTCTCTTTTTTTACTGCTTGCTTAATCCTGCGCTGTTCTTTTCAACCAACTCGGGATGAGTGCAACACATTTTATACAAAGGGGGACAGAGGGGTACACCTGTCCGCTGCATATCATCGAGTGAATCCTTGGCGCTGAAGTATACAGCGCTATTGCAGTGCTCCTCCTAGAGGATTTGGGCAAGATGCCACTGAGGGGTTACTACAGATTTCAGCAAAGCTTCGGAATGACTTTGTGCCAGAGAAGATCGTGGTGACATGGTTTACATGGAGTAGAATGGAACAGCTTGAACCAAGCCCCTCCTCAGGCATTGGGGCCCCAAGGACCCCTTGGAAACATGCAGAGATGCTGAGGGAGGTGCTGGGGTAGGAAGAGCCATCTTTGGGCAAAACTAACCTTGGAAAACCAGCCAAGGATTGCCTCACTGGGAAGGTTTTTCTTTTGGAGCTACCAGTTTGGCAGTTCCTTTTCCCAACCCAACTGGTTTTTGGTGCTTCCCAGCCCCGCCTCCTCTGGCAGGCGCCACTCAGAGGGGACGGGATGGAAGCAGAGGCAGTGCCTCTGATTGGGATCCTGTTTGAAAGGAGGTGGGGCTGGGAAGCTCCTAATACCAGCTCAGCTGAAAAACGAACCGGCACAAACTGCTGGTTCGGTGGTTCATGCCCATGTCTAATCCGAACCTAGTTCTCCTGAGCTATGTCAAAGAGGGACCTATGGGGCCATCATCAGCCAAGTGCCAATGGGATCCAGATGACTGAGGCAGGATCAGGAGAAGGAAACCTAGCGGTTGGGGCAGGCGAGGAATAGGAGAGGGCAGCCGTGACCACTGCAGAGGCAGGCACTCAAGAGGCAAAGAGGACCCTAGAATCCCCCATCTGGAAAGGGCCTGTGACATGGAAATGAGGCTTGGCAGCAAAAAGCCCTTCTAAAGTTCTTTGGAGGCCACATGATTATCTGATTTTAGCCCATTTGTGGGTGGTTTTTACCTGGAAGGAGGGCAGCATGATTGCTGCAGGTGAGGGGTGGTGCCCCCCCTTCTACCCAACCTGAATTCAGCCGAGGCTTCCTCTGGGTTTCAAGGGGGGGCCCTTCTCCGAACTTTTCCTAATTAATTCAGAGCGCTTGTTGAGATTTTCCATTCCGTTCACAGTTTGAATTTTGCTCTGAGGTGTTTCTAATAAGTGCTGTCCTAGAATCTTCAGTAGAATTCTTTACTTTAATGGATCCGGTGAAAGTGACTCCCATTCCGTTTCATTTAGATGCTTGCTCTGATTGTCAGTTTCATGCACGCTATTGGCTTGATTATCGACTGATAGCTATAAATCGCAGACACTCAGAAGGGCATCTGGGAGAGGAGGAGAGAGAAAAGATTTAAACTAGTTAAATGTTTCATAGTGGCATGTGTCAGGTTGACATGATGCATGTATGTTTCTTTCTCACAGGAACTGCGATCCTGGGCAGTATCATTTCTGCTCTGATACCCACCCTTGGTCCTCTTTAACTTCATAAATATTCTTTCTCCGCAATTGTGGAGACTTTCCACTCGGTCCTTTGGGAAGGTGAAATGGGGATTTTGAACATGTTGTGGTTTCTGTTTGGGTGTTCAAATCTCGGTTACAAGCAACTTGGGGAGGGCATGCACACGAGTGCACGGATGCATGCCTTCCCGCAGTAATGCTGCGTATGAAACGGATCACAAACATGAACAAACTGGGTTTGGAAGACGAGAAGGATTGTTCTCCGTATACAGATTGGCACCTCTTTTTTGTAACAAATCCAATGCCCTCATCCAATGCCCGTTAGAACAGAATTGGGTCATTTAAGATTTCAGAGAGAGCAAAAATGAAACATAAACCCAAATCCCCTTGCGACTGGCAAATTTATTTCAGAGAGAGCCGTTGTGGCTACTCCTCTGTGTCTCGTCTCCGACTCCGGCTTCTCCATGGCGTGCTCTCCGATTCTGCCAGGGAAGAGTGCCTGAGTCAGGACAGGAGCGGGAGAAGAAAACGAGAAGATGTGCTAGAAAAAAATTGCCTTCTTTTTTCTTTCGATTCGTTGGACCAACACCTGGTCATTGGAAGAGAAATCTTAGTGGGAGACAGGAGCCAATATTACGTCTGAGTCTTGCCAACAGAGAGTATCCATGCATCTGAGGAAGGAGGGCTAAGGTCCAAGGGAAGGCTGCTTGTTTATTTTCAATGAGCTGCACAAGCCTTTTGTGGCCTTTGATGCAACAAGCCAGCATTTTCACCAAGGCCTGGACTCCTCCTGGTAGGAAGCGAGAAGCAGCTGCCGCCACAAGGAATGGTTTCCTCCCAAGGAGGATTTGTTGTGAGCTGCCAGGCGACTGAATGAATACAGATGGTGGCAGCAACACAAACTCTCCAAGGAATGTTTCCACACTGCCAGAGGAAAACCTGCATGAGGAAACATTTTCCCTGGTGCCTTTTACTGTCAGGACAACAAAGCCGAATGCATCCTGAAAAGAAAAAAAGAAACATTTGTTTGGTCCCGCGTGGGCCAGGCAAGGCCTGATTTGAGTCACACATAAACTCCAGAGGCAGAAAAAAAATACCTATATAGTACGTTATTTTCTTTTACATTTGCATTTTGTTTTAACTTGGATTATAATTTTTACAATCTATGGCCAGCCTTGTTGGGTGATTCTGGAAGAGCATAAAGAAGAGCCTCCCGATGCTGTGGTTGTAGACAGAGGAGCCAGGGAGGTGATGCCCTTGCAGGGAGAATGCCAGAGGCTGCCTGGAGGACCCTCTCCCAGAGAGGATGGATCCAGCCCTTCCTGGTGGCCATGGATGCCAGGCCTGGGGTCGCTGGAGTTGCCGTGGAGGACACTGGGAACGGCCTGGGCCAGTGGAAGCCAAGGGATCGCAAGAAAGAGAAATGGCAATGCCAGCTCCTCTGTCGTTTATGAGTGAGTCACCAGCTGTGCCTTCAGTTTGCCGAGGGCCATAAATCAAGGGTGTGTGTGCGTGGGCATCCTGGGATGGCCTGCAAATTCTAGACTCATATCTTACTTTTCTTCTAAGCAGCCCCGTATTTGTGGAAAGTTCCCATAAATTGTGAACCAAATGCCAGTGGTAGAGATAGCGGCAGAAGAAACCTTAGGGGTGGGGTGGGCGAAGAGGCAGGATTGCAAAACAAATAATAAATGGAATGCAGTCCGAAGAGAGCCTGTGTTGGCGAGGGAGGAGAGAGAGGAGAGGAGGAAAGGGGGCACTTAAGGAGACCCAGCTTAGTCGCGGCGGACAGTTTAGAGGCTCCTTCGCCAGCTGTGATCCAGCTGTGATCCATGGATACTGAGCCCCCGTGAGCATTGCAGTGGCGGCAGCAGTGGTGCCTCTGCGGTGGTGTGTTATCCCTGCATACATTTCCTTGTGGCCACGTGCTGGAGAAGGAGATGCACTCTGTAGAAAAAAGCCCACGGAGAAGACCAGTTGGAAGAACACCACACAAGGAGGCAAAGAACTACTTCTGATTTGGGGGCGGGGGCGCAGCCCTCTCCCCTGCCACGGCTGGCCTACCCTCAAGAAAGAAGCAAGAGGGTGGCTGCCAATATATTGATTACTAATATTTGTATAGAAAAGGGAATATCAACAGGTGTCACCTCCTCTGCAGCCCTTAAAGGAGGAGCAGCCCTGCTTTCATTTTTCCTGGTGGGGTCCAGGGCAGGACCTTGCATCACTTCTCCATTTCCATCTGGGGGTACTTTGGAAAGTTGCTCATACAAGGCAACAGCCACACAAGCAACTGGACAGAGGGGCTTTAAAGAACAGAAGAATCATTGGGCGGCCCACCCTGACTCAATGGCTACCAACACCTCTCTGACTCTGGCCCAGGTGTGGAAGAGAGGCCTCAAGGATATGCTGAGACAGAGCTTGAGTGGAAGACGGAAAGCCTGCATCCAAGGCAGGCAAGTAAGGAGTCCCTTTGGCTGGGGCTTGGGTAAAAGCAGCAGCAGCAACAACAACAGCACACAGGGCTCCTTTCAACCTTTCCAGCCTCCTCTGACTGGCCCTCTCCCAACCTCCCCCCCCCCAAGCAGGATCCTCAGCTGGGAGATTCCTTGGCGGCAGACACCCCCCCCCCACACACACACACAGACACACTTTCCGGAGACATTTGCTTTACGTAAACCAGCTAGCAAACCGCTCTCTCCGTATTGATGTAGACATTACCACAAATCGCCACTTAGGGACCTGGAAGAATTGACTTGCTGGTTTCAGATCCAATACACATAACGTGATCAGATGCAAAGTTTAAGTACACTTGGCCGGCGTGCCAAATGCATGTCGGACATGGGAAGTGACTCCTCTGCCGGCTCCTTAAAGAGGCCCTGAGGGGAGACAATGGAGAAATAAAGATGGGGGGGGGGGGTTGGAGGCAAGGAGAGAGGCGAGGACATTGACTACGGCCGTCTGTCAGATGAAGACTTAATTTGCCTATGGAGACGCCGGAGGCTGGGCGAGCCGTTGGTCTCCTCCTCTGGGCAGTGTGATGGGACCTGTCTTGGGGATTTTACCACCCCTGTTAAAACCTGTTCTGGATTCCTCCAGGGACCAGGCAAGGTGGGCAAAGGCAGGGATCAGAACTGCCAGTTGCAAAGAATATTGAAGAGTCCCAGCACCGGACCATGAAAGGGAGTGATTGTCACCAGCCACAACCTCCTCCATCCCAGGAGGAGGAGGGGGGGCGGGGGTGGGTGGAATCAGAATTTAAAGGGAGGAGAAGAAAATGGAACTGCTTATAAATGACTAGGATATCCTTCCGAGATTTCCAATTTGGTGAGGTTCTCAGGCTTGTTGGCTGTTGAGACATCATCATCATCGTCATCATCATCATCATCATCATCATCATCATCATCATCATCATCATCATCATCATCATCATCATCATCATCATCATCCAGCCCCAATCAAGGAGACCCAGTGGGGAATTGAACTCCCAACATCTGGCTCCGCAGCCAGAGAGCTAAGCCACGGAGCTTTCCAGTGGTCCCCTCCCCACCCTCCATCCTCTGGAATTCTCCACGGAACCTTGAGCATTAAAGCAGCAGCAAACGGCTGTAACTTTGACAGGTGGATAAACTCTGAGAACTCATTTCCCCCCACTAATTTATAGCCCTACTTATTCCACCCCCTACTCCTATTCAGCCTAAGGCAGGGATGGGAACCCTTCAGCCCTCCAGATGTTTTGGACTTCAACTTCTGGAATTCCGAGGCTATATTGCCAATGATCAAAAACTGTGGGCATTGTGGTCCCAAACATCCGGACAGCCGAAGGTTCCCCACCTCTGGCCTAGGGCCATCATCCTGGTCCTGGTCCCTTACACCTTTGCCATGCGCATGCGCTCTGTGAACAGGAATGCGATGTGAGCTTCTGTGAGCCTGACTACAAAAGATGCAACATACCCTCCCATCCAGATCAGTAGCTGTCATATCCTTTGCCCTTGGGGTGCCTTACCCTTGCCTGGGTCTTTGATGGTATTTATATACTGTAATTCTGGATCTCCGTTAAAGGAAACATTCTTACTCTTCTGGACTGCCAATGTTATGAGAAACAGATAAAAGTGTCCACTTTCTCTCCGCCTTGGGTCCTTTTCCAAGGAGAAAGGCAGGGTAAAAATACTCTAAATTAAAATAAATTTGCAAGACTAGCTCTGAATAAGCCACCTACGGAGGAGATCCCATGTTCAGTGCTGTAGCCTTTGGGAACAACACAGTAAGCTTTATTGCAAGCCTTCCCCTTTGGGACTGAGATGCAAAGTTATCTGCCAGGCCAAGGTCAAGAACCATGACCATCTAAGCCTTTGAACGCCAGAAATGCAGGCGGTGGCTGCAGGGTTCCAAAATGATGGCCCTGCCTGGCCCTGGGGGTTGAGCCTAGGTGGCCGTCTAACCAGCTGACGTTCTGTTGGCATCGGTCTCTGGCTGGGGAGCTGGGGGGGGGGTCTGGAGTTCAGTTCCCTCCTGTGACCCCCTTGACAGGGAATGGATGGACTGGATGATCCCACTGGATCCCTTCCCACTCTGCAGCTCAGAGGTTGTTATGATTATTCGCCAAAAAGATGCTTATCCCTCAGAAAAGCCTCAATACCTCCCAGCCAAGGACCGTTGACGGTTTTCTTGTTACCAAACAAGGAGGCCTTAAGCCCTGGAAATGAGCTGGGTGGGGGTCGAGTGGGGGGGAGGAGGAGCCGAGTCAGGCGTCTCCTCCTTTCTCTTTGGTGACTAAAGTCTGGGTCCGCGTTTTCTCGTAATTTGCAGGGGCTCCTAATGGGAACAGCACCTCCTAATTACGACGGCTGCCAAAGGCTAATTTTGTTACCCTCAGGACCTACAATAGAAAAACAGTGTCAATCCCTGGGAGGCATTTGCATCGGGTACAGGCTAAGAATGCAAAACAGCCACCCGGCCTGGCCTAGGTGCCAGTCTCCGGGCAATTAAGGGCGACAGGCTGGGCTCTCTCCTCCCCCCTTTTTTCCTTTTCTGCCTCGTTTGTGGGGATGCCCACAAACCTCCATGCTGCCTTTGTTGAGAAAGGGGGCCTCAACCATAGTGGCAACACTGTCCTTTTAGGGTTCAGCTCACCTTTTCCCCTCCTGCTTAAAGGAACTGCTGCAGTCCAAGATCCTCTGGGTTATCCAAGGCTGGAGTGGCAACTACTGCTCTAAATCACAAAGCGATTGAATAATAGACAAATATATATCCTACAAATCCATCTCATTTATTTGACCTGCCTGTGTGCTTTCTCCTGCAAATGAAAGGTTTTCTCTCTCTCTCTCTCTCTCTCTCTCTCTCTCTCTCTCTGTGTGTGTGTGTGTGTGTGTGTGTGTGTGTGTGTGTGTGTGTGAGAGAGAGAGAGAGAGAGAGAGAGTTCTTATTTCATTTGAGCTCCCTGGAGACGGTGGTTTTGCTCAAATGCTCCAGATTCTCTTTACCGACTATAACTACATTCCCCAGGATTCCCTAGGGAAAGGAGCTATGGAAGGCAGTTGTGGGAATATACCTGGGCAGCATCCATGTGTTACCTCTAACGCTTCTTTCACTTTCTTGACGTGGGCAAAAGAGGCTGTGCTGATTGGGTCAGAATCACAGGAGCAGATCAGTGGAAGAAGCTCCAGCTTTGTTTGGACTTGCATCCAATCCTGTCCATCAGAGATTGTTCATGATTTTATTCTCTGTTGTTTACATGAGCATACAAGTTCTGCATGTGCCGAAATTTCAACTGGCCACTCATTTTGTTGGCAACGTGAACAGGCAGAAAGGCCCAGAGCGTTGTTGTTGTTGTTCTTGTTGTTCTTCTTCTTGTTGTTGTTGTTAAAGCAAATACAGCAAGCAGAAATGTAAATTACATCTCCAGGTTCACATTTGAGGTTTGCAAATAATCCTGGGCTAATGGTCATTGCAGAAGAAAATAGCGCCAGGATCAATATTCTATACAGTCCAACGCCATACCTCTCTCTCCTTCTCCGTCTCTTTTAATCACCTCATTGCAGAAATGACACTGAAATCAGAAATCTCATTTTCTCCATTTGTACAAATTGAACATAAATCCTGGCAACAGGAGGAGAAAAGTGGCAGGCCACAGGACTACTCTTTGGGGGGGGGGGGGTTGTATTGCTAATTAGGATTAGAGATAGGGGGAAGCATCAGGCAGGTGGGGAGACTA
>JAHTLZ010000335.1:1758625-1770036 GCA_023846285.1 Phrynocephalus versicolor
TCTTCCTCTTTTTCTCTCTTTTTCTCATCCTCCCCCCACCTTGAGTCTTCCCTTTCTCTTGTGTTTTAATTCTTCCATGCTGTTAAAAAATTAGTAATATAATTCCCAGGGATCTTTCTTGGATTTCCATTGCGGAAAAGGCATGAAAACCAGGGCCCTTTGGAACACAAATGGCCCGGCTGTTTTGAAAATATGCATTATCCTTCCCTTTCTTGCAGGAGCTACCAGTGCTCAAGAATACCTTTATTAAGGAAGGATGCAGGGTGAAGGGACTGGAGCAACTTGTAGGACAGTTGCTCCAGTCCCATCTTAGCTGCCATTTGATGCATAATATCCAGATTTACAGTATACATTTGCTAGGAAGTGACAGCCAGAGCTGCATACACTATACCAAATGTGATGCGCCATAATTGTGTCGAATGTCCTCTCCCTCTCCCTACTGAGGACTTCTCTGTTTTCATGGCCGTTGTTCCTGGAGGCATCAGTTTCATCCAGCTCTCCGTCATATCCCAATCCAACTCATGAATCACAGAGTTGGAAGGGAGTCCAAAGGATCATCTAGTCCACCCCCACCAATAAAAGCAATGTGTGGCATCCCTGGCTGGTGTCTGTCCATTATCTGTTCAGAAACCTTCAAGAACAGCTATCCCTCTGCCTTCCAAGGCAGGACACTCAGCAGTCAAATTGCTCTTCCTGTCCTGAAGTTCTCCCTAATGTTTAGCTGGAATCATTTTTCTTATAATTTGCACGTTCTCTTTTGGTGACCCAGAAGAAAAGAAAAGAAAAGAAAAAGCTTGCTGCCCTCTTCCCCATGTGACTGCCTTCCCGCTATTTGCAAACAGCTTTCATATCACCCTGTGGTTCTCCTCCAGCCGACCCTACCCTAATCCCTTCCACCAGCTCAGCTTCCAGGCCCTTGACCCCTCATGGTCACCCTCCACTTGGCCACCCTTCCATGAAGAAAGGTCTCCCTCTCCAGCCTGTCCCTCTTTCATTGCTGGGGATATTCCATCCAACCAAAATGTCTCTCCCTCTGAGCTTTTTCAAAGGCCACAAAGTTCATTCTAGTTTTTAATGTGATTTTGAGGGGAGAAAATGAAATAATGATTTGATATACAGACGTTGATGAAAGATGTATTTTTAAAGCAGTAAATTAAAATCTCATTAATATTTCAGTAAGGATATTTTGTGCTTATCTGTTTCATCTCTGTTTTTGACCTATGACTCGGAGTTCCCCGCGCGAAGGCCGTGGCGAAATCTGTTCACCATAAAATGTTAATTATAAGTAAATTGCAGCACAAACGTTCAATCAGCCACATTAATTCTACATAAAGTGAATTATTGTAGCAGAAATTTTTCAAAGGGGACGGAATTCTGTAACCTGCCTCCTTCATGCCTTACCTTTGCTCTCCGGGTTTCATTCAGCCAGCCGGCCCGCTTTGTGTCCTGGCGAGGCAGCTGTGGAGAGCCTCCCACTTAGGACGTGTTTAAAAACCCAGGCGTGCGGCTGGATTCATTCACACTTTGCCTTCTAAATGGCTCTTAATTACATCAAATTCGTTGTGCCCAGTGGCAAAGTGTAATGGAAATCTGAGCCGGTTAACCATTTGCGCATCGCTCATCTTGGCCCCATGCAGCTGAGAAAAGATTTCCAAGGGCGGACTCAAGAGGCATCGAACGGGCGACTTGAAAAGTTACTATTGAAAAGTAACTGCCTGACAAAATTTGTTGCCGTGTTTGAAAAGCAACTTTTAAAATATACGCATTACAATGGTGAGAAAAGTCACTTGATACTTTTTGTGGTCCTCGTTTCTTTTATTTCTCTTCCCATTTACTTCTTTCCCTCTTTTTTGAGAAGAACCTAGTATTAATAAGGGAGTGGTAGTAAATCTGGGGGGGAAATTGCTTGTCAAAATTGCTTTAGAATCCCTTATAATGTCCCTTAGAATCCAACTACTCATAGTATCCCCGTTTCATAGAATCGTAGAGTTAGACCATCCGACCCACACAGGAACCAACAATTAAAGCCTCTCTACCCAATCTCTGCTTAAGAATTTAGAAGGAAGAAGACTCCAAACAGCTCTTACGGCCACAACATTATTTGTAGTGTCCAGTAGAAACATTCTCTTAAAACAGTTTCCCTTCCCTTCCAAAAACTTAAGATACTTTGTACACAGATATCTTGTTTGGATTCTGACTCCTTGGATACAAAACCTGGAGGAGACCTTCTCAAAGCTGTCACTAAAACACTGGTGATGCATGAACTGTAGAACAGTGGCTCCAAATTTTGGGGTCACCTGGGTGTTTTTGGACTGCAGTTCCCAGGAGCCTTTGCCACCCGCTGTGCTGGCCGAGTTTTCTCGTCATTGCAGTTCAAGAACACCTGGATTACTCAAGGTTGGGACCCATTGGTTTGTGGTATGTTTTGACCCTGCGATGCTGTGTGAAAAAAAGTTCACACGTGCACTGAACTCCTGTGTCATCCATTAATACTGGGGTGCAGTTTGGGGAGCAAATATATGCACCAGTGCTTTAGAAAGCCAAGTGGAGAAAGCATGCATTTTATTTGGGAGTGGGGGTGGGGGTATGGGAGAGTCTCCGTCAGGCTGTGAATTCCATTTGCTGGAATGCAGCATGAGTGGCAACAGAAATAAACACTCTCAGAGAATCTGGTGTCTCCGTCTAATTGTCTAATTGCACGTTACTCCCTATGTCACTTCATGTGCAAATCAGAGCAGTGCAATGTGCCATGTTCTACCGGGGAATGTTGCTGTGAGGCTAAGCACCAGAAAATAATTCTCCTGCACTCCGGCCACCTCTTCCCTGGATGAGATCCAAGGTAGAGCAGTGGTAGGCAAAGTTGGGTGTTTAGCGTGTGACTCAGCGGGTGTTCAAAGGCCCATCTGTTCCACCCGCATATTTCTGCAGCGCTCCCAGAGGGCTTCCTAATTACCCACATTTGCTGTGACTTGTGCCAGCGATTCGTCACGTTTGTGTGCATGACGACGACGAGGAGCTGCAGGGTTGCCTTTCTCACGCGGCAAGGTGGCCACGTTCCCTTTTCTGTGTGGAGAGCGGTCCTCTGTTTGAAAGCCAGCCAGAGCGCCTCTTCCCTGTGGAAAATGCCCTCCCGTCCAACTCTGATTCCAGGACGAAGACCAGCAAAGGAAGTTGCCCCCTGGACTGCCTGTTGCACCTGCAACACAAAGACAGCACCAGGCCAACAGCTCACCTGGTTCTCATCTGCCCCTGCTCAAAGGAGATGCATTATTATTCCATTTAAATAGCATTAAAATTTTCTAGGTTCGCATCTGCACAGACAATTTGACGCATGCACTCGCATGCAAATCACGGTCCTTGCTGTCCTCCCCCTCTCGCAGCCTGGGCGAGGAGCGCTTCCCAGACCTCCTTTGGCCCCAGCTGGGTGGACTTGGTGCTTTTCCTTCCAGCAGCCCTGGAAGTTCAACCAAGCGAGGGAAGAATCTGGCCACAATTCTAAGGAGGACTCAAAAGGAAGCTCCCCCCTCCCCACCGGCCTTCATCGGATGGGCTCATTTTATATCTTTAACGCACCAGGTGCACTGGCATTTTAATGAACTCTATTCTACCAAATTTCCAGTTGCAGGTGGGATGTGTATGCAGGAGAGAAGCTTTAATGTTTCGTATACATTTCTGGGGCTTCTCAGAGATTTCAGGCTGGCTACTGCTGGAATCAGGAAGAGGTGGATGAGGGATCTCTTGGCGTAATCCAGTTTCTGATCTTTTCTGAGGCAACCTTGTTGCAAAGGTGTGGGTCTTATCCAGAGTCAGGCTGTTTTTGATCCTTTGCTTCTGTAGCAACATGACATGCCCTCCCCTGACCCCACCCCATGCCTTGTGGTGCCTGCAAAGTTCTACCTGCATCAGGAAAGGAAACAACAAAAACAGGTCAATATGGAAATGTGAAGTTTAAAAGCAATTACGAAATGAGTACATGACATACTTATTTGCTCTAGGCTTTTTTTTTTCTTTTTTAACTTTCAGAATTTAATGAACAGCTTTAGTGGTAATTAACAAATTTCCATATTCATGGTAAATCAGTATCTATAGAGATAATAGTGGCACACTTCAATATTTATGACATTTTCATAAATACAGAAAATTGGTAATTATCACAGCTGCAGAAGACACCTACTCATTAATTCTTTTCTGAAGGCAGCCACCTGCACCATTTTGTATTTCTCTTGGAGGGCCTCTCCCAGACCCCTCTTCCCTTGCCAAATTTGGCTTCTGCTTGGTCACACAGAAAGGTCTTGCTGGCTGCCAGTTCCACTGGCCCATCTTGGCTCGAACATCACTAGACAGTCCACAAAATGGCACCTTCTTCTCTTTTCACTTTTGGCTTCCTTTAAAAAGACATCTTAAACCTTCCAAGCACGCCTTAAACATTTTGCCAACATTGTGTTTGAATGGCTGTAACACTTCGTTTTGGCTCTAATAAGTCCCTTCCAGAGCTTGATTTTTTTAAAAAAAAATATATATACAGTGTTTTTTGCTGGAACAAGCTAGTTCCCAGTTAATTTCAGCTTTGGGGGGGGGATTTCATCAAGGGCTTCTAAGCAAGGGACCTACGCTTCATTTGTGGAGCTTAGAATGACTTGGAATTTTTCACAACCGCTGTGACCCAAAGGTATAGAAGGATGCTCATGGTGCCTCCTACCCACCAACTTACACTAAGTTATAATAACATAATGCCTGCAAACTTACCAATTCCTGCCTCAGAAAAATGTAGCTTTTCATTTCTGTCATGGTGGGATTCAGTGCTTTGATGAGGAGATTGTTGGGATGTAAGAGATAAATCATGGAGAACCACTGCCTAAGTCAGATAATTTGATTCCCAGGTGGCTAAAAGCCAGCGCTCAGCCCACTCATTTTAAAGTACCTGTGGCTGCATTCCTCAGAAACAAATCCAGCTGATATTAGTGGTACAGAGTTTCAGACAAATATGGTTAGAAGCAAGTTTTGCGTCCCTCCCCTTCTTCTGCATAGTTTGGAAACTGACGGTAAATCAAAACTCTGAGCTGTCCTAAGGCGATATCGGAAAAGCGCAGGCTGATAATTCACAGCTGATCCATCCATCTACCGGCTTGCATTGATAACATCCAATCATGGTACAATAAAGAACTTCTTCAGCTGCCTATTGGCGGTTGACAACCACTGGCCACTGGGCGTGACCCGGTCACCAGAGGTCAGGCCAGATCAAAGGCACTGGGGACCTCCCTGGCTTTTCACGCCTTGAGGCTGGGGAAGGGGCTCCATCGATAAAAGGGGACACCTGTGGGAGGTTTTGGTTGATCGGAGCCGCCACCTCGTCCTTCATGTCCTGTCCCCCTTGGACACTGATTGCAGGTCCTTCAAACGTGACCTTTGAACACCACAAGGTCATATCTGAGGGAGAGATGGTGCAGGCAAAGAAGATGAAACACAGCCCAGGTTCTGCCAGAGGGTCTGTTGGCCTGTTCAGGACTCTTGCATGCTGGCTGAAGTAACAGCAGCCGCAGCAGCTGCAGTAGGAGACATGGATTCACCATGGATCCTTCAGAAAACATCTCCTCCTCCTCCTCCACTTCTCCTCCTCCTCTTCTTCTTCCTGCTTCCATTTTGGGACTTGCAAATCCTGTTATCAAGGGAGTTGTGTTTGCCTCCAGATGCTTGCTGGAGGGGAGCCATGTCCTCTATGGCACATCTACAAAACCACTCTTGGCAAGCAGGAGTTTAATTAAAAGCCACTCTGAAACCGGTCACGTTGGGCATTCCTTGCCAAGGGGGGTGGCAGTGGGGGCTGGGTAGAAACAGTGCATAATCCAACATGGAGAACACCCTTGGGAGGGCGGGGGGGTGGGGTTCGGATTGCCTGCTTCCCATCCAGGCTCTGCCTCCTGGCGCTTTGTACTGCTCTGACACTCTGGGGTATCTTTTTAATACAGCGGGCCTTTTGTCTACCTGCAATATGCAAATATTATTCAGATGAGGCCTCTGTGTACAGACTGTTAGCTCATACCCGGAAGCTCCCCTCCAGCAAACCACTAATGGGAACATGTGTTCCTTCTATTTTTATAAAGCTTGAAGATTAAGGAGGGCCCTCGGTTCCCTCTTCCCCATCTCAGAAGACCCGGCATTGAGATAGCAGCAGCTGCTGCCTTTACCTCTACCCCACAGCAGCCCTCCTGCCCTGTTGGGACTAGGCTCTGCACCCTTTGGGCATCTGCCCTTCCAGAGGCTGTCCGGTGTCATTCCTGTCTGTGTTCATGACCTCCTGGAGGTGAATCATGCCCAGAGAGCATATAGAAGGCTCCGTCTTGGTGGTGCCGTGCCTGCCAGTTCCCAGTGATTTGGCAAGGGAGAAGGTTCCGTTTTCTGTGGTGGACATGACTGAGAGCGAGAAGCCAAGGCAGGGAAACCATGGCTCTTCATGGACATGCAGAGAGAGAGGTGTGTGCAAGCCGTCATTCACATGTGCACCCACATGGGTAGAGGCAGGCAGAGGCTACCTTCCCTTTGGGTGGCTTGCCCCACCTTCAGCGCCAGGCAGAGGAAGAAGAAGAGGAAGAAAGAAGGGCTGGCAGGTCAGGATGATGGATGGATGATGGCTGTTCTCTGTGTCCGTGCATTCTGGGTGGGGAGAGCGATGCTCGCCTCCATGACGGGGAGGAGCGGCCATGAACGTGACAGAGAGGAAGTGGGGGAAACAGACGGCGAGGTCAAGACCAGCATTTGTGCCTCTGACCTTGATGGGGTCAGGAGGAAAGGGAGCCCCCCCCCCGGGCATATGGAAGGTACATCTATCGGGCGCTGCAGACAATGGCCCCCCGTTCCCACAGGGGTGGACGGCTTCTGACTTCATTGCTCCCAGTGGCAGCAGGACAAAGGCACCCGGCCTCCCCCTCCCCCTCCCTCTGCGGCTGGCTTCCCTGACCTCCCATTTAGGCCTTCTCTGTGCTCCTCTGATTGACTCTCTCCCCGCTTCTCAACACAGCCTTGGGGGTTCACTGTCCTCGCCCATTAATGCTCACAACAAACGTTACATCTGCAGAGCCGGCAGCCAAGAGTGGGAGGGGGGCAGGCAGGGCCAGTGGGATGGCATCGCCTTCACTGATGCAGTCTGGGGAGATGGGGCAGGAGGGGGGAACCCACCCCATGGCCTCCCACCAACAGTGCACCCAGAGCTGGAGGGAAGTCTTGTGTTTACCTAAAAAGATGCCGCCAGAAGGCATTCCTGCACTTGAGCTAAGTGGTTCTCCAACCGGGGCACAGGAGGCGCCTAGGTGGGGTCCAGAGGTTTCATAACAACAAGAAGTGTCCAGGCTTGTGTTTTTGGACTACACCTCCCAGATTTCCCCAGCTGGGGAATTCTAGCAACTGTCATCCAAAAAATACACATCTGCCCACCTCTAGCCATGATAAGAATTCATTTTCGCGGGTTCCCACATGCTTGTTCCACAGTAACAGGTCATCAGCTGCTTAGCAATGTGTTTTATTTTCAGCATGTAGAAAAAAGTTTGGTCCCTGGTGTTTCTCCTCATCTTTGGCCCTGTCTGCCTCTCAACATACCCTAAACATAAGAACTTGATGAATAGTGGTAGTGAACTTTCATAACCAATAAGTATTCCAAAGAAGGTACATCTTTTATTTAAACTTATATACCGCTGCCTATTTCCCCACAGGGACTCAGTGCGGTTTACACAATACAATAGGAAATACAAGAGATAAAAACAATAAAAACCAGAGTACTATACTTCCTATGTACAGTACTCAGTACTTCCTCTGTAAATTATGTTCTCCCTATGATATAAAAGAGTAGATCTCTTTCTGAGGTGTAAACCTCCCCTGCAAGTAAAATGAACTGCCTACATCTCAAAAGCAAAACCATTGGCATGGGGAAGTGGAAGCCTGTGAAGGACGCTGGTCTTTGTAGGCCAACATCCTCTGGTGTTCCGGGGGGGGGGGGGGGAGATTCTGGTAGACCTTCATGAGGGAGCAGTCTTCATGACTGTTCCTTCCATGACCAATCGCAAAACAAAGCAAGGAAGTTTGCAAACTACAGGGGAAAAGCTCATGTTGGCTTCTGCAGTGACTGTCAATTGATCTTGAGGCACTCCCCCTGCAAAGATGGCTGTATATATAGCACAGTGTCTCTCCCAGTCCTGGCAAATGAGTGAACATACATGAAAAGTGGAGAAAAAAATCCAGCTGGCTTCTGAATTGGCCTGCACCTCCTTTCAAAACCCAGTAGTAGCTCCAGGGAGCTCATATTTTGCCAGCCCTGGATGTGACCTGCTTTTTTCCCCTGGAACTCAGCCTGAATTTTGACTCTGTTGCTGCTCCTCTGAAGAGCCTCGGTCTTCATCTCCTCTGCTGCTGCCCATCAAGACCTGAGCCCTTTGGAGCAGAGGCTGAAATGGGGTTGAGAAGGTGAAAAGGCAACACTTAATTCATTACACAACACCATACGTTTGTCTTTGTGCCAAATCAGCAAACACTAAATCATTATAACCCAACTGGGGGATTTATTACAGAATTACAAAGATGGTAATTTATTTAAGCCCTCATGCCGAGAAGTCCTTCTCTTTTTTTCCCCCTCTGCTGATTTTTATTGGCATGGAATGTTTCATGCTGACTTTTCTGAGTATATCACACTGATGGGGACATTTAGTGGATGCTCAGGTGAAGCTTAGGTGTTTAGCCAAAGACAACCTGTGTGCATATATGAAACCAAACCAGGCGTTGACTTGACCCAAAAGGACGCCGCCAATTTTAAACGGTCAGAAATGCTTGCACTTCATTGTGTTGGATCAATCATTGGCAAATAGGAAAGCAGAACGTAGGAAGGATGCGTGGCATTCTTTTAAAAACAAACAAAAAAGTTCTGATAAAATAATTTGCCTCTTGTTATAGGATCAATTTCTACATAAAATGACTTAAGATAAACAGCTAATCAGGAGGCTGTTTGAAAGCCCCACTTAATTTCCCATCACAGGAGATTCAGGAACTTGACTCACACTGTTGCTTTCAATTCTGGCCATACTTGTCAGCCGATTTCCTACTCCAAAGACACACACGGTTTAACAAGATTACATTTAATTAGGTAAATTAACAGTTATGCGTGTGAGAAATGCAAGCAGGTTTGTTTTTACAATTGTGCTGTGGGTGATTTAGAATAATAGCAGGTGCAAGAAGCAGATTAGTTGAAAATACCGGAAAACCTGGGAGAAAGGTTGAATGGCAAGATGTGACATTGTTTGCCAAACTAATAACAATTTAAAAAAAGGGGGGAGCACACTTCCCAAATATAATGAGTCAAGACAGAGAGAGATTGGTCATGGTGGTGTTTTTTTGGGGGGGAGGGGCGGGCTTTCTTGCTGACGCATATATGTTGGACATTGCTGAGTGGGTCAAGTACCCTGGAAGACTCTCTCAACATGACTTTTTCAGTGCCAGGAGCTGGCGGGGCCATTCTGGGTGTTTTGGTCCCCAAAAGGATCTTTGCTAACATCTTTCCTAACCCCTAGTTGGTGGACGCCAAGGGCAGCACTGGCGAGCAATGGCTGACCTTTCTTAACCCTTCCACACACTTTCTTCTGGGGACTTTTCTGCCAATAATACCAGCCAGAGTTTGGCTGCACATGTTGTGAAGATGCGGTCCAACTCTTAATAGGAGAGGATCTGATTTGCACAGAGAATGTTCTAAATTCAGCCCCGGCATCAGTGTGTTTTGTGTTTATGATCAGGAAAGAGGCAATGGAAAGGCATTATTATTATTATTATTATTATTATTATTATTATTATTATTATTATTATTATTATTATTATTATTATTATTATTATTTTGTATGATATCTAGAAGACTGCCTGCCCATCAGAATAACTGCTTTTTAAAATTATACAAAGGTTTGCAACTTCTAAGTGTTTAGTATAAGCTACAGAGCACAATCCTGAGCCTGTTTATTTAAAACTGGTAAAGTAAACTACTCAAGCGTGATCACAACAGCAGGCTGTATAGACGTTGTTTACATTACTGCTAAAAGCCTCTCAGGCCTCAGGAGGAATCTGGGGTCCTTCAAGTTTAAAGATGAACATAGCTATGCTGTCACATTGTTTGGATGGTTACAGCTAATTCAGGGACTAGGTCTTCTTACCAGTGTATGTATGAAACTGTGTTTGTGCACTTCAGGTTTTTTTATTCATTTTTTGAATGTATGTCTACTGTGAAGTTGTAAAAATAAAAATAAATAAAAATAAATAAATTAAAATAAATCAAATATTTTTACATTGCTGTTTTCTCCTACAGCCATGCAGCATACTGGGAACATGTGGGATTTTGCACCATCAGCAAATATCACATGCTGATTGAAGGATTCTGGGAGTTGTAGTCAGAAAGAAGCATTTGTATTTCTAAACTAGGGGAATTAGCCCATTCTTATTCTAATTCTTTTGCTCTGTTACTCTAGTGACTGCTCTCTGCTTTTTAAAATTTTAATATTCAGGTTAAACGCTACCAAGCATTTTATGTCTCCTTTAATTTGGCTCTTATATCGCCTCTCCTGAGAGTCTCTTTCTTGCTTCCGATGTGTTTATAGAAACATTTCTTGCTTGTGTTTATGCCTTCAGCAGTTACTGGCCTGACAAATTTGTTTGTTTGCCTGATTATCAAATTCCCTGTATTTCACTGAATGTTGCATCTCTCCCCATATCTATGCTTCTCCTTTTGGCAAGACTTGAACCTTTGCACTGTCATCTTTCCATGTGCCTCTGTAGTGCTTTCTCTCTCTCTCTCTCTCTGTCTCTCTCTGTGTGTGCTTCTCTCTCTCTCTCTCTCTCTCTCTCTCTCTCTCTCTCTCTCTCTCACACACACACACACACACACACACACACACACACACACACACACACACACAGAGTGATTTAATCACTATTCTCTACCTGTTTCTCCCAGCTTCCTTTCCCATCCTCTGTAATGTATTTCTGTTGGGTTTGATTCAGCCACATTCATTGCACACCCAAGCACGAGCGTATGCACACAAACACACCTACTAGCTCTCTATTCCCAGGAAGCACCCGTGATCTGTCTTTTGGGGCAAGGTTTAAAACTAACAAGTGCTATAGGGCAGGCACTTGGGTGGCCGCAGCCTTCCTCTTGAGATGCATGGCTTCCCCTCTTGAACCCCGTGCTTGCTTTTGAGCCCGTGGCATGATGAGGAGCCGCCCAGCCGCGTCTTTTTGTCCCTTGGCCGCCCACCGCGAGAGTGGCTGCGGAATACCTTTGCAAAGGGGCCCCTGGTGCCTCCTGGACCGGCACACCCTCGCCCGCCTACGCCCTGCGGAGAGACGGCTTCCCCTTGGCCTTCGCAGGCGAGGCACAACAAAAGACACGT
>JAHTLZ010000335.1:1771986-1801402 GCA_023846285.1 Phrynocephalus versicolor
TGGATAAAAGCAGTGCATTTCTTGCCATCAAGAGCCAGGGAGAGGGCAATGGAAGGCCATTTCTGCCGATCCCCAGGCTGTGCAGCTCGCTTTGAAAGCGAAGGTCAGGCGGAGTCCCTGCAACCCGCTGACTGGGGAGTGTCTTTCTCTTTCGGCCATGGGCTGGGAAGCATCTGTGGGCATGAATTAAAGATTAAAGGCAGCTTAACCTGTCTCTCCCTCCTCCTCCTCCTCCTCCTCTCCAGTTTTTGTTTTATGGGGGAAGGCTTGCCGCTAATATTCTTGGCAGTGGATTCCTTGAGCATCAACTGGAAAGGAGAAGGTTTAGTTATCCAGGAGGGGGCCTGAGCTGATCAGATCAGATGTCCAACCCAAATGGTAAGGGCTGCAAAATTCAGGAGATACCGTCATGTCTGTCAGACGTGGAGACAACCCGGTGCTAAGGTCAGAGGTCTCAAGGGTTAAAGTTGGCTCTTGGCCCCTGGAGAGGCCTGGGGCAGTCGGGCCCCTCAGTTGCAATGGGGGCAGGGGGAGACAGCGAACCTGCCTCTGCAGGGGAGATGTCCCCAAATGGACTAGCAGCGCTGGAGGGTGCGTAGTGAGACCTACAAAGCTGGCAGCTGGGTCCGAGTGCTCTTAAGTCGAGGTCTGGAGGCGAGGGAAAGAGGCGACCCCCTCTAAAAGCAGCGGCTGCACCTTCCAAACCTCTTTGGTTTACTTCTGGTCCCCTCGGCTCTGAGGAGATATTGATAAACAGGAGGGAGATTAGAGGAAAGCAACAAAAGGGATTAAGAGACCGAAGGGATTGATTTATGAGGAAAGATTAAAGGGGCTAAATATGTGTAGCTTGGCAGAGAGACAAGTGCCGGGAGATCGCTGTCTGCAAATATCGGAGGGCTGGGGACAGGAGGGTCGGCCGGGCAATGGACCTGGCAAGCAAGGGACAGCACAGTGTCCAGCACAGCATCTCCCTAACTATCCCTTTACTTATTTACTTATTGAGTGCCCCATGTGGGCATACCACCATTCTGGGTCATTAACAATATAAAACTCAAACAAGATGAAACACATAAAATAAAACAATCATAAAAATGGCATGGTCAGGACAACGGAATGAAATACATTTTAATGTCGTATCATCCATTTTTAAAATATATATATATACTTGAATAATTTTCTGTTTTTAGCTTTGAGTGTGTTTTCAGTGATATAAGCTGCCTTGGGTCCCTTTGTAAGAGATAGACGGGGTGGGGGGATTCAAATGAATAAATAAGTAGGACACCTTCGCTTGAGCACGAGAGTTCTGCTGGAGTGGGGCTACTGGGGTGAGGACAGGGGTGTATCGGGGGGGGGGGGGGGCAGAAGGGGACATCTGCCCCCGGGCGCAGACATCTGGGGGCACCTGGAGGGGGAGCAGGAGGACGAAGCCCTGCATCCTCCCACTGCCCAGCAGTCCTCCTTTCCCCTAAGGGCACAAAAATGAACTTTTTCCCCAGGCGCTCCAAATCCTGGCTACGCCTCTGGGTGAGGAGGGAGCGGATGAGCTGAAATAGGGTCTTAGGAGTTCTGCTGGAAGAAATCTGGAGCTTCGGGCTCCAGGAGCTGCCATTTAACCCCAGGACTGGCAGAGGTGAGGACAGTGGTGGTGGCGGCAGCAGCGGCAGCGAACAGCCAGTCAAGCTCCCACTGCTCTTGACCAGAGGTTGTTAAAAAAAAAACTGTTGTAAATGGACTGGGCAAATGGCAAGGCATCCACCCACCAGCCCAAACAGAATGCAATGCAGTGTGTGTCAACAAGGTGGCCGAAAGGCAGCTTGTGTGCAGGATCATGGAAAAACACAAGCAGGCCAGATCCAGAGCGTAACATGGAAGAAGGCTCCTCCCTGGCCTAATCCGTAGATTGAATGAAGAACTCAGATTTCCCACTGGGATTAGTAAAAGCTCTAGCCCCGAGGATTATTTCCATCAAGTGCCTTTTGGAAACATCTTTCGGGCCTCCGCTTACTGATCAAGGAATCCCATGTTTGTGTACAGTCGTGTCACACGAAGGGAAGGGTTTTCGAGGGCCTCTACCAGGATCAGTTCAGGAGCAGCTCCTAGCTGCATCCTTATGACTCACTCACAACTCATTGGCCTCTTACACATCACCAAAAAGGAGAGCGAGGAAGACTGTGCCCAGGTGGTCTGTGTGCCCACGGCTGAGTTTCCTCCCAAGATGCTGTGGATGTTAGATGGGCAACCTGATGCCAGCAGATATCCTGTACTCGGAGGGCCGTGCCCTTTCAGTGAGGCAAGAAGCAACACCCAAAGAAGGATGTGCAGTCATGTAGCCGAGAATGAGGCATACGCTTCCTTTATAATTGTGCATAGCCTGTTGGCTGCTCACCCCTCACTGGGAGCACTCCAGGAGACGGAGTGCACCTGAGAGAGAGAGAGAGAGAGAGAGAGAGAGAGAGAACGAGAGAGGCCCATCCGTATTGCAAACCTGGCCTCCTTCGTGTTAATGTTTCCAGGTCAGAAGTGACAGGATATAGTGGACGACCAGTCACTTAATGAACCCCTGAGGGACCAGCCTGAGTTACTAACCATTTCCCTCCACCTCATCAGGCAGGAATACTGCCTCGGCCTCCGTTTTTACCGCCCATCACTCCTTCCCTCCACAGCCTCTTCTGCCTGAGCGGCCCTGCTCACTCCACGCAAACAAACCAATTAGAGGGAAAGATACCAATTGCCCCCCCCCCCGCCGCCGCCTTTCTCTGGAAGGACACTTTCAGCATTCGGCATGCCCCCTAAATCAATCACACACAACACACACACACACACACACACACACACACACACACACCATTTGCGATGGTGGCAGCGGTGGGGCTTGCATAGAGGACATGGACACAGAAAGTGGAGTTCTTCTGCCTTTACCAGCATGCAACCGCTGGGATGCTTAGTTGCAGGAGGGACCTTTTGGAAACGGGTTGGTTGGGGCCGAGTTTGCTCAGGGATCACCCTCCGCCTGCCAGCCAAGCTGCGTGGCTGCCCATCTCCCTGTCTCTCTGCTGGTAGATCCGGGCCGGGCTTCCACTTGCTCAGTGTCAGTGCAGCCCCAGATGGGGAGGCCAGGACTGAAAGTCCAGCTCATTCAACCGTGGACTCCTCTGCCTGGCATGAGTCATGGTTCCCTTGCGGCCTCTGCTCCCCCCCATCCCTCCCTCCCTCCCTCCCTCTGCCACCATCGCCACCACCCGACCCCCCCCCCCATGTAAATGGGCATGAGAAAGCTGACCTACTTGCCTGGCAGAGCTGTTGTGGGGATTAATGAGATAATGATCACAAAACACTCTCTAAACGAGGACGATTAATACCGAATGTGGCAGAAGCCGCATGTTGCCATATGGATGCCACTTAACATCCCTTGAGGGAATCAGACTCAAGTTGTTTTGCATATGCAAATAGAGCAGTGGATGCTTTTGAGGGCAGTCGCCAAGCAGTGGCTTCTGGAAGCGCTTCCTGTCACAGAAGCAGGGGCGGACATGGGGAGGGGGCTGTTCTCGAGCCCAGATCCCTGTGTTCGTGCTTCTGCTACCCCTTATCCCCAGGAGTTTGCTTCCATCCTATAGCTGAGTTGGGGCACCTTTCCCCATCCAAGCGCTACAGAACCTTGCAGTGGGAAATGGACTACAACACCCACACTCCCAAAGCCAGCGTGGGCACTTCTGATTTTTCTAGAAATCCAGTCCCTCACCAGACTTCCCCACTGCTTGGCTTTTTTTGCTCCATCATCCCTCGGACCATTCACATGTTACCAGTGGCCAAATCCAGATTTTTTTAAGAAGTAATTTCCCCCATTCCTTTGCTAGAAGGTTTGGGAAATGAACCACATTCTTTACTCTGTTGGGAAAACACCTCATTGTGCTGCTTGTTGTGTCACAAGTTACTGCCCTGTTATTTTCCATTACTTGAAGGGGGGAAATCCTGAAGGACTGATAAGAGAAAGGTGAAAAAACCCTGCCAGGATGCTTCTAAAAATGTAAAGAAAGTCATGGAAAAAACTAGGAAAAAATCTATTTGTTACGTCTATGAATTAGTTTTGATTCTGCATCACACTTTGGAAATATCCCTCTCTATTAGATCCTCATTACCTACCAAAGGAACTAGGCTATGTTAGTTGTGTTGGTTTATTAGGAAGTGCTGGATAACTCAGTGGTTGAGGTCTCTGGCTCAGAGGGTAGGAGTTCAATCCCCCCACTCCCGGGGCCTCCTTGAGAGGGCCTGGACTTAATGAGTCCTTTTCAGTTCTTCTTCCGTTCCAAGATGATGGGTCCCAAGTTCTAACTGAAATGGCACAACACAGTACCATGGAAACCACACTACCAGCTCCCAAATTAACGGGAGGGGGCTCCTGAGTCAGGGATGGCTGTGGAGGCCACTTACCTAGAGCCCAGAGTGTGTTCCTGGCCCGCTGAAGCCGTGGCTAGGTAGTCAGAGCCTCTTCAAGCTGGGTGGGAGGCAGACTCGGTGCTCCAGTCACAGTGTATTACAGCTTGTCAATACCCCAGAATAAACAAATCAACTCATTGGCACCTTTATGAAAATGCATTTCAGAGTCGATGAAATCAAAGCGGTTGACATAATTCAGAAGAGGTTATATAGCAAGGAGGGCTGCAGTGGGGGAACAGCCAGCTTCTCTGCAAAGAGAACAGCCGTGGAAGCCTTTTGCAGGAGAAGGGGCTGCTCTGCCTAGGCAGGGAGGCTCATCCTTTAAACTGACCGGCTTCCAGGATGGGAGTGCCGCAGGACCGAGGCCAAGGCCATCTGGTCAGTTCTGGGGCACAGCTGTCTTTTCCAACTGCCAGCCATGGGCCAAAGACTGAAGTTTAAAAAGACATTGCCCCTGCACTGTGGAGAAACATTGGCTGGGAGGCAGTGTGGTATAGTGGTTAGAGCACTGGACTCAGCAGACCTGGGTTCCAATCTCTACTCAGTCATGGAAACCTACTGGAGGACAGTCAAAAGTTGGAAGCAACTTGACAGCACACTGCACACAGAGAGAGGCTCAAGCACACATACACACCTCAACCTCATGCCTTCTAAGTGCTTTGGACTCCACTTCTGAACAGCACCATCTATGATTCCTTAGACCAGGAAGACCTGCACTAGCGAGCATAATAAGTGAGTGTGACTCAGGAGATGGAGTGATGGAGAGCATGCAAATTCCACCAATTTCTTCTTCTTTGCCTCCTTCCTTCCTTCCTTCCTTCCTTCCTTCCTTCCTTCCTTCCTTCCTTCCTTCCTTCCAACATTACAAAAGAACCAAGGGAACTGATCTCTATTGAGTCCAGCCCTTGGTCCATCTAGGCTAATTTTATCAGGTCAGATTCTGCCAAGATTGAGCTTGGGACATTCGGGAGGACAGTGGGGTCTCTGCCATTGAGCTACAGCCCTTTCTTGAAGACATGGGCATTTAAGAACCTAACTGATACTGAGTGAGAATCTTGGGCCATGTAGTCCAGTGTAGCTGACTCTGAGAGGCAGCCACAGCTCTCCAGAGGGTCCAGGTAGGATTTCTTCCTCCTCTTGGCATTCCATGGTCATCCTCCATGCATGCATTAAGCAGTCCCAACACAGTTTAGGTTCAAACCACAGAAGGTCAAGGGCACACAGGGTGTAGGATGTACAGTATTCACGTTTCAGCCAGCAAATGAATCTGATGGAAATGTGCTTTTCCAGTGTGCTTAGACTTTAAAAAGCAACCTTTGCCTAAATGGCTGAAAAGCAGAGGCCTGGAATCGACAGCCAGACTGGCATTCCTGGAGAACTGCAGTGGAGGGGAGGAGTGGGAAGGAGATGCCCCCTAAAAGCTAGCTCTGCAATTGAGCTCACACAGGTGGAAGATTCATGGAGGAGGAGGAGGAGCTACCAAAGAAGCAGTGGCTCCATCCGAAGGCCATTGACATCTCTTTCTCTGGGGGTCTCTTTGTTCCTGTTTGGAGAATTGCCTCCCCTCTCCCTCGGGAAATGAGGCTCACCATAATACAGTTTGAGAACTCCTTATCTAAGCAGATCTATTGATGTTTTGCTGCTTCCCATTGACTCCACAACACAAATACATTTAGCAACGTTCGCTGTCTCAATAGGCAGTTGCTGCGTTTGGGTGTGTGTGTGTGTGTTAGGGGTAGGGCAATTTGAAAAAACAACACAGGCAAATTCCCAGTCGTATTGGAGAGATGCCTTTCACCAGAGTCCATGGGCCCCAGAAAGCACAGCTAAATGCTTCCTTTTAGCCAGACGGTTAATTGGTTAACAACAAGAGAGTTAATTGGCTTGCAACAAATCAGATCACTGGTAAGCTGCCTTAATCATCCTGCTGTTGTTGGCAATGGAAAGGCTTGCTCTTTGAGGAGAGGAGAGGATCCCCGAAAGCTGGAAGGGAGCCCTCCAGTCGAGAGTGAAATTCCTGTTTGGATGGGGCCGCGTTGCCGCCGCCACCCTAAGCTGCCCGTCCCTCCTCTGCGGCTTGTTATCTCTGGCATGAGAGGGCATGGAAGAAAATAGCCCCCAGGCATGTGTGACATGATTCATGGGCCTTTAATGTCAGAAATAATGATCCTGTTCAATTGGAGCTCATTACAATGAAATGAGACCTCATTGAGCCCTTTTTGTGTGTATGCATGGAGGGGTGTTCTTTAATGAGCTTTCCGTCTCTCCAACCCCCAGATGGGTCTGAATGGCTGCTGTGGGGCTGATGGTGCGCAAGAGTCACCAGAAGCAGGAGCGGCTCTGAAACATGGAAGAACAGATTTTCTGCTCTTCTCCTCAAACACCTTTGGAACGGTTCCAGTTACGAAAAAAGTTTAGGGACCAGAGAAGCCATTCGCGGTTGTCTCCTGAGGCAGCTACTAGGGTCCTTTTGGATTTGCAGGGCTAACATTGCAGTGATTACCCATCAGATTTGCAGATGGCACAAAACTGGGGTGGAACCACTCATACCCTGGGAGACAGAAACAAAATCCTAAAGGATCGGCATAGGCTTGACCACTGGGATAATAAAACCACAGAATGAAACTCAGGCAGGGATAAGTGCCAAGTACTGCAGCTAGGAAAAGAGAAACCAAACGTGCAGTACCAAAGTGGGGGGGACACCTGGCAAAGGGATGCTAAATGACAGAAGGATCTTTGGAATTGTCCTAGAGTCTAGACTAGAAGATCACAAGCTGGCTACGAGACATTGTATGGCCAGTAAGTCCATCTCATCTGCTCAGCCTTCCCTCTACTGTTCCTGATTGAGGGTATGTTTTTGCTGAAGCCTCCAGTGGCCCACAGGTTTAGGACAGGAGAGTCTATCAGGAGTCTTCTACCCAAGGACCCCATGTCCTATTTCAAAGGGACAGTCTGAAGGGTGGCTAGAGGACCAGGAGGAGTGCAACAAGTTATATTAATGGTGTGGTGAATAATGACAATAATCATTTACAATAATTTTAATGAAAGTAATTTCAATTGCAGTAATTCCAATGGTAGTAAGTTATTTATGTTATGATGACGATACTCTCAATGACCATAAGTTATTTTTTGAACTGTATAAACAAAATGAACACGAGAAACATGATATGGGAGGCAACTCCACGTGCATTATTTTGAATGGTGGTTTCTCTGCCTCCCCAAATCTCCAATGCAACTGCAAGTAACTAAAAAAGCTTGTTCTCCATTTTTCCAATTGGTTTCTGTGCAGCCCAAAATCCCTATTAATGTCTGAAAACAGTTGGCTTCGGTCCCCTTCAGCGAATTCCAGCTTAAAGAGATACTGTGGTCATATTTATCCATAGCATTCAAATTATTTCCTTTATTTAGCAGACGTTTGTTCAGATTCAAATACTTTTATTTTCTGCAAATCACTCATAATAAACTAATGGCATAATTAGTGATGGATGTGTCGCTTCTGAGAGGGGAAATGTCTCACTTTGAATCAGAGAAACGAAATGCCACTTTCATGTTTAGCGTGTTGGTTTTAAGAGTTCTGCTTCCCTCCTTATTTAAAAAAAATGCCATTGAATTTAGCAGATCAGATAAGACTGTAAACTATTGTCACATCTTCCATGAGATCAGAAAGTCCCGGGGGGAAAACAACAGCCTTGGCCTGACTTGAATCAGCACTGAGAGTTGGAAGGGCTAGGAAGCCATATGCCAAGTGTAGGGCCCCCGTAGTCCTTGAGAAAGGACTAGAAGGAGGCTACTGAGAACAAAATGGGAAATGGGAAACATGGCTACCTCTCATGGCCTCCCGAAGACTCACAGCCAGCCAGAAGTTTCTGGGAGTGTAACCATGCTAGACCATTGTGGCAAAAACCACAGAGCCTTGGAGTTCCTTAAAGCAGAACTTTTTAATGGACTTTGTGCATCCGAAGAAGAAGACTTGGAGGAAGAAGGTTTATGCCAATGAAACTCATGAAACCATATGCCAATAGCAAGGGAAGTCTTGACGGCAAGGCAAGGGATTCAAGTCGTGAGACTCGCTGTCAATTTGGACTTAAGTCATACCAGAGTTTCATCTTGGGGTGTCTATTTTCAATGATTTGGACTCCACTCAAGAGTAGGATCCCACTCGCCCTTCTTCTTCTTTTTTTTTTTCTGGTGGAAAAGCCTGTGTTTTTGTAGGGATTCATACTTGGGAGCGGGACATGAAACTTGGTGCCAAAGATTCAGACTTGGACTTGATACCAAAGACTTGGATTCAAACTTGGGACTCAGAGCCAAGGCCTTGCCAACGTCCCTGGTTTAAGGCACCAGAAGTCTCTTGGTTGTTTCTTCCAGTCAGAGTTGATGATCCTGGGCTAGATGGACCAACTGACTGAGTCAGAATCAGGCAGTTTCCTGACAGTGAAAACACCTGGTGCTTTGGGACCACCAAAGGGAGCGTAGAAAGAAGAAAAGACCACTGCAAAAGGCCTTCACAATGGCCACGAGAATGTTTGCTCTGCTGCAGCCTCTGGGGAAATTTGTTGGCTGTTGAGAGAGATGGAAGGATTGCTGGACAGGCAAGAGGAAAGGCATCCTAAACCCTCGGGAGGTTGCCTGCCAGGCTTCCTCTGAATCTCTCCCCTTGGAGATGCGCTTCAGGTTCAAGGTTGAACAGGAAGCCGGTTCTCATGGGATGGGCATCTCCTGCTCACACCTCTCGGAGATTATCCAGTCATTAAATATTTGTAGGGTAACCAGAGAGGCCTAATTTAGTTTTTGTTTCTTTCTCTCTGTGGTTTAATCACAGATGAAAGAGACTAATAGCACTACAGAGCTTTCGGGTGATCAAAGGCCAATCAATCCTCTTTGTGGAGTAATTAACTATTTGCTAAACTTGCAGAATTGATTTCCATTTAGGGCTAAGAGAGAAGGTTTTAAATGAAGACCGATTTACCAGGCGTGAGGATGGAATTCCGGCTCTGATGCCAGGAGATATTTGGGGTGATGAATTGTAGCCTGCTAATTGGAGGCTGAAAAATATAGCTTGGATCTGACCTGGCTTGCTCCAGCTTTGGGGAAGAGGCCGGTGATGGGGAACGTGTCTCCATAGCCAAGAGGCTGTTTGGGGTGCTGCTGGAATAAAGAAAACCAAAGTGACCAATGACAGAGGAGGGAGTATGGTGGGATGTCTCATTTTCTGACATGGACAGCTTTTTATGGAAAGCTTTTATTTGTGGTATGGATTGTATCTTTTAGGAGAAGAGTACAGAAGAAACAGAACTCTTTGGGCTGGCCTTGTTTTTAGCAAAGGGATGCCATAGGTCGAAAATCTGGCTAGGGAAAGGCAGCTGCTGTGGTACCCTTTTGGAAGAGGTGGCTGGCTGAGAGGTTGTCTCCATCAGGCTGCTCCTGCCTGTCTCCATATTATAGATGAAGAACGAGGAGGGTGTTCTTGTGAAGTTTGAAATGCATGAAAGCTTACTTGCAATTCTGCATGTGATGTGTGTGTGTGTGGGGGGGGGGAACACCACCTTTTCCCCCCCCCCCCATCCTCTGTCCACTATTGGGTGTTCTACTTTCCATCCCCTTCACTGCAGTGGGCACCAGTTATTTCTTTCTGATGGCCAAGTGTTTGGTTAGATTTCTCCAAGGAAAGTGGCCAGTTCTGCTGCAGCCCAGATCTACCACATGCATTTCCTGGTGATGAACTGCATTCCCCTTTGGCCGGCTTGGGGTAGCTCAGCTGGGAGGTGGACCATCAGAGGCTGGGAGTTCCCTTCTCCACTGTGCCTTGGAGAGGAGCCAGTCTGTGTAATCTTAGGCAAGCTGCACAGTCCAGAAAAGGGGGAGTGATGAAACATTTCTGATTACTCCATATCTAGGGAACCTAGAAAAATGGTTGCCAGAGCTGATGGTGGGGGTCGGGGGGGATCTAGTTTTGGCTTGAGCACACCTTTCTCTCCTAAGGCATCCCTTGGGGGTGGGGGAGGCTCCCTCTTCCAGTCCGCTTCCATGCAGCCTAGCACAGGGAGACATTCTCCCTCTGGTTCAAGGAATAAAGAGTAGGAGAGGTTTCATTGCTCTTTGAGCCAGCCAAGCACAGATAAAGGAGCTGTGGAGGCCATGACAGTAACCTCTTCTTTTGGCTGACCAGCAGCTTTAAATGCAGGGCCTGCCACAGACTGACTCACTGCAGCATAATTACGTTAGGGACCGAAGTGGCCTGCTTGAAATCAATTCTGTTGGGCCAGCATGTTTGTTCGGAAATCCACTCAGCCAATTCTGGAGTATATTAGGCTTCAGGACCATTGCGGTGACCTCTCCAGGATTGGGGTTGACACTTGAACGAAGGCGTTTGTCCAGTTAAAGGACAGGGCTACCAGCATGCTCTTATCTCCCCTAAATTGGATTACTCCGATCTGCTTGTTCTCTTTAAAGATAGCTACTCCTGGGTGCCCCCCTTTTTCCTATCTGTCGGAGACTGTTACCTAGTGATTACCATTTAGTGTGCTGTTTTTAGCTATTCCTGGACAGTTAACACTTAATGCCGCCGCCGCCACTGCCAGCAGCAGCAGCAACTGCTGCTGTTTCCATCAAGAGGGCTGGTGTGTCTTTTTAGGGACTCTGCTGAATTTTGCCAGCCCATTTCTCTGCCAAGTCCTTTGTCTTGTTCTGAAGAGCAGCTTGGTGCTAAAGTGCCCAGAAGTGGCATATCTTTCTCTGCCAACTGTACTTCACAGGTTGCCAATGAGGGGGGAAGTGCCCTCTCTTCACCCACTTCGTCTTGTGGAATAATGTCATCTCCCACTGCAGCTGAACCGAGAAGCTCAAGAGTTAATCATCACTATAAGCCAGGGAGCTCCTCCTGGGCTCTCCACTCCAACTCCAGATAGGATCTGCTCTTTCTACCGGTTGCTTCTCCTCCAAGGCAAGGAAGGGAAACACTCCTTGCAGAAAAGGACCTGATGTGCCTCAAGGCTTGGGCTGGAGAAAAGAACGGGAGCATATAAATACTAGATTATTATACTGGTTTGATACTACTTTTAACGCCCATGGGTTCATTCTAAGGAATTCCATTGTTGTTGTTGCTGCTGCTGCTGCTTTTTATGCCTATTGTGGTAGAACTCCACTTCCCTCAGTTACAAAGCCTACAGTTCCTTGAGCTGGAGCTGTAATCGCTGGAGTCCTGTCAAACCGCTATGGTCCTGCCATCTTCTCTGTGCTATTAGGTTGCTGCCAATTTATAGCCACCCTGTGATTTAGGAGCCTCCAAAACAGCCCTCTTCGCCTCTTGCAGGATCAAGCCTGAGGCTTTGGTTACTGGTCCCATCCTTTATGTGGCTGCCTTATTTTCCTGCTGCTTTCACTTTTCCCCAAACATGATTGCCTTTTCCCGTGAGCCTTGGCTTCTTATGGTGGGCCCAGAGTACCATAGCCTCAGTTTGGGCAACATTGCTTCTAGGGAGAGTTCAGGCAGGGCTCCAGGTGTCTCTTACTTATTTGTGTTTCTGGCAGTCCAGGGCATCTGCCGAACTGCTAGAGCTTAATGATATACGGCCACTAAAACACGCTTTTTTCTTTTATTGAATTTGCATCTAAAGATTGTGCCCCCACGGCCAGCCGCATCTTCTGAACACCCCTCTCGACTGCATCCCCTGAAGCGCATCTCAAGTGCATCTTCCTGCACCACCGCTAGAGGTTCGATCAAATTACTTCACTTGCTGATGCGCATTTTGATACGAAGCGAAGGTCGTGTGAACTCCCCAAAGCCACATCTTCTTCCGGTTTCACCCGTTTTGCAGCAAACAGCTTTTCAAAACAGCACTTTTGGCAAATGGGGACACCAAAAATAGCTTCAAAAATGCTACCATGGGAGTGGTCACTACGCATCTAATGTCACGTGACCACTCTTGGAAAAAGGGTGCATTTTATTATCATCCACATTTAGCAGTTGTGTGATAGAGACATAGAGACATTCCTGGCACAAAGAATAAATTAGTGAAGAGCGTGCAGACATGAGCAGTTGTGCCCACAGACAGAAACATAATAGATTGTGTGTGAGGGCACCTGCCACTTCAGTGAGAGAAAGGAAAGGTAAAGAACAGGGACACTGTTCTTAGTTTACAGATGTGAAGAGGGAATACACGGCCTGTGCCTGGTCAAGAGGGCCTGGGCCTAAAACAAGCAAGTGGTTGGAAGGAATAAAAAGCCACAGTGACTCGTTTGGATTTGTTAACCCCCCCTCCCCTCCTTCCGGAGAAAGAGGATGAGGATGGGTCCTCCTTAAGAACCACAGCATCCCAGCTCCTGTGTGGGTGGGGTTTGTTTTCGAGCAAGCATCCTTGCCCAAACCCCTGCAGAATACAAAGGTTTCTGAGTGGGCAACCTCTTAATCTACAAAGCATAATTAATCCTCTTTTGCTCGGCGCTGGTTGTCAATGAACTCACTCTGTCAGGTGCCCCTGGCCGCAGCCACGGTTTCCTCTCTCATCGTCAGCCCTGAGCAAATATTCCTGCCATAGCAGCACACGTGAAATTAGCGAGAGGAACCAAAACGAGAGGACGCAGGGGGGGGGGTTTGGGGGGGGAGCCCTCTTTGGCCAAATATGGTAGAACAGCCCTTGTGCTTAAGCACAACTGATAGCTCTGACTTTCTGCTCAGCTGCCTGCCAATATCAATGAGTTTCTCTTCCAAGCAGTCTCAGCTCTGCCTTCCTGGCGTTCACTGAGCTTGTGAAGGGTCCAAATCAGAAAACCCTTGGGGGTATTTGTCCTGTTTAGAGGCTGGCGGGAGTCTTGCTGGCTAGATGAGGCCGGTTTCAGAATTATGCGATTTGACTAGACTGTTCCAAAATGTACTTTCACCTGAACCAAATCGCCCCCTTCTGACTTGCTCCTGACAACTCGGCTGTGTTTCAAATACATATATCAGACATACCTGGGGAGATTTGGAGAGATTCTGCCCAACCAATGCAGTAGTTTCCTCCTCAGAAATGCCCCCCCCCACGTGCACCTTTTGCTGTCTTTTGCAATCCCAGGAGCCGTCCAAAGCAGCATGGCTATGTTGATTCCAGTTCTAACCATGCATCTACATGTCTGATGGCAGAGAAATAATGTGTTGGTTGAGGAAAGCAATGTTTGATGAAAGATTTGCCATGCGCTTCTTTGAAGGGAGGACCCTTAGCTGCACGGCAGACTCTCAGGAGTTAGAAACTGTGAGTGCACCTCAATCCACCTCTAGTAATCAAGAAATGTGAGAGGAACTGATCTGGATTCCACAAAGGCTCCAGAATGTGGCTTCCATCTGCTTTCTGGCTTGTTATACTGGCTTTGGGTGGCATATTTAAAATATTTGGAGGTTGCCTCTGATCGGGGGGTGGGGGTGGCTCATTGACTGGAGTGGGTGTCACATCGACCCAACATTTCTTAGGGGGCTGTCACAACTCATCCATCTATGCTTTGAGGGGAAATCCTGCCAAAAATGTGTATAGAATCAAAACTGTGTGTGTTCAAAACATGCTAAAAAAGATAGAAACAATAATTGTGATAGAGCATTACTATTCTTTAGTGATCAGAGCATTTTTAGGCTGTTCTCTTTATTTTTAAGCTTTTTTTTTTACAGTGTCCTTCAAGGTAGAGAGGAAAAGCACCTTTGATGATAACACTGCTCGTGGTGAAGATTTTGACAGACAAAGGCAAGGACAGTCTGGTGAAGTTCTCAGGGCTAGGATTCATAACTGGAGGAGGTCTTCCTCCATGGTGTCCCAACTGCAAGGGACGGGAGGCCATGCTTAGCTGAAAACACCCTGCAGGATTTGCCGTGCAAACTGGCAGCTACCATTCGAACAGGCAAGCGAAGGCACCACATGTCCTCCTGGCATAGTTTCCCACATGGGCTACAGGATGCACCCCCTCCAGCGACTGCCATTTGGAGATTTACCTTGCAAAGAATGGGGCCTCCAAAACCTGAAAGAAGAGGCCAATTTCTATGGTATTTTCAAAGCTCAACGGAGGGCCAGGGGGCTGAGGTGGGGGAATACCAAGAAATAAGGAACGGTCAGCAGATGGAGCATCGGGGCATCCTGCTTGATTCTTAAAGGAAATCCCAGAAAGAAGGATGACTTATATTATGGTAAAGGAGGGTGTGGATTTGAGCCAGAGGCACCCATGACAAACACACCCATAAGGCCGTCTCCTTGTAAGAGACCAGGGTGACAGGGCTGAACTTCTCTGGAGGTCCTCTGTGCTGTCACCCGCTGTGACTCCTGAGACCTCCTTGCATTTCTGGCATCTGTTGATCTTGTTTGAAAGAAGGCTTTCCTGGTTCTCTCCTGGCTGCCCCTGCCTCCCTGCTTCTTGGTCTCCTTTCCAAGGAGGAGGAGAGGCATGGCAGCAGAACAGGGCACCCACCGGGTTCCCTTCCCTGTTACAGCCCAGAGCTCCCTGAACACCCCCCCACTTGCTGTTCCAGCCCCACTGAAATCCCATCCCAGCTAACCAATCAAGGGTCCCATGGCCATTTTGCTCCTCACCCCTACCCTTTTAGCAGGCGATACATAAGAAGGCAGGGGCACCTTGGTTCCAGAAGGGCTTCCAGCCAAGATTCACAACTATGGAAATTCTGCTCCTTCCTGTGTGCAGCTTTCCAATGGCATTCATGCCAAAAATGCACACTTGCCTTTTGCAAACCTTGTTGCTTGTGGGTTTTCTTATTGTTTGGTAGGTAAACAATGCCAAGGAAACCTTTGTTCCTTTGTGTCTGCTTAGATTTGCCCATTAATCCCCAGTCTATTGCCCCCCCCGCACACCCGTACACCCTGATTTTCCCTTTCCCCACCAATGCATGCAGGATTACACAAAGCAAAAGTCATTAATTTTTATCTCTGACTATCTGTAGGGTTTTTAATGTGGCCCGGCTTGCTTAGGCACCACCAATTACATGTCATAAGTGCTTGTAGATGCTAGAGCCGCATCAGAGGCTGATGAATCACTGCCTTCCCCCCAATTAGTATGCACAAGGCTCCGTCTCTCCTGGAGCAGCTGGCATGACAATGAAGGCCCGGCTCTGCTGGTCAAGGCATCTGGACAGGGATTGCTTTAATTAAATGGGGAAAGCACACAAGGTGGTAAGCCATGACGGGTGGGAGGACTGGAGGGGGGGGAAGGGATTTTGAAGGGGGTACCTGTTGCTTTGGCCAGACCCCCGGCAATGGCTACACACATGAAAGTGTGATAAAAAATGCAGGTGTCTTTGGGGTGACTCTGATGCTCCTGTGCTTGCCCAATATGGGAGAGTCCGTGTTCTATCTTTCCAGTTCCTGGGTGAAACCTGAGAGGCCCGTGTGATTCTTCCTCCAGCATCTCTCAAGACCCCCTCCCATTTAGTCTTGAGGTCACCCCCTTCCCTGCCCTTCCTTCCCTGCTCACTGTAATGAACGGCTGGACAGGGAGATCTCTGTTCTCCAGAGCTCGCATGCTTCTTGAACACTACCTGCTGGTCCCAAACACGCCCCCCCCCCTCCTGCACAGGATCCATTTCCAGACTCATTCAACCCTTTGGATTAAGAATGCTCCCCAAAAAGGTTTGGGGTGAACTGGATGTTTTTGAACACAGTCCTCAGTGGTTTAAGTCTCTGGCGTCACAGCCAAAGGTTGGGTGTTGGATTCCCTGCTGTGTCTCTCAGGAGGAAAGCCAGCCTGGGTGGCCCTGGGAAAGCTGCCCAGTCCCAGGGCACCCCAGAAGAAGGAAGAAAGGGAAACTGCTTTGGAGAACTCTCTTCCTGGAAAACCCAGAAAAGGATTGCCATAAGTCAGGACTGCCTTGATGATGCATGGCTAGTATTCATTTGAATCATGATGAAGATAGGTGCCAGTGTTCAGAGGGGCCGGAGAGCCATGCAGGGCGCGACGCAGGGATGCAGCTCCTGCCTCTTCCTTCCCAGACAGAGAGATGGGGGTCGGAATCGGCTACTCCATCCCCAGGCACCAGCAGAGGCAGGCTTGCCGCCGCATGTGCAGCCCGAACGGAGGGTATTCTCCTGCACCGCACAGCCTCCCACGCTCTCATGTTAATAGCAGGCCTAAGGTATGTTGCCATGCGAACAAGCCATCACGTCTCCCTAGCAACCAGCCAGATTGCCACACGCCAGGCCGAGGAGTGGACCCTCTCCCCTCCCCCCACTTCTCCAGCCTGGGTTCTCTCCCCCCCTTCTCCTCCCCCCTTTTGTTAAATTTGCTGAAGGGCTTCCAAAAGGAGGATCAGCCTGCTTGCCAAGTAGCTTTTCATTTAACCTGCACGTTGCTGTATAAACAGAGAGGCCAACCCCCCACTCGAGTCGCTTTCAAGGAAAGCTCTGGCGAGGGCTTTGAACACGGATCCCGGCATGCTTTGTGGGGGCCCCCGGCAGAGGCAGCCTTCCCTCCACTGGCTCTGCTCTGGCTGGGAAGTGTGGCGGATGCTCATCTTTGGCTCGGTGCTTCCCTCCCCTCCAGCTGATGCCCATGCAGTGCACAAGGGTCACCCTGCTCCCTCAGCAGTGCCGTCAAGGAAGACAGGAGGGTGGGCTGGCCAGAGCGCTGGACCAAGGAGTATAGTCCTGGCTGGTCACTCAGTCACTCATGCTGTTTCTCTCTTTCTCTGGTTTCACATTGATCTACATCACAGGGTTCTTGTGGGGACAAAAGGACATGGAGAGAAGAGATGTATGTAGCTTTGAACTCATTTGGGGAAGGCAGCTTGAATTAGAAGGCAGGAAGGAAGGAAGGAAGGAAGGAAGGAAGGAAGGAAGGAAGGAAGGAATCTTAGAACTGCGCAGCTGGAAAGGACCTTATGGATCATCTAGTCCAGTGGTTCTCCACCTGTGGGTCCCCAGATGTTCCTGGACTGCAACTCCCAGGAGTCTTCATCACTAGCTGAGCTGGCTAGGATTTCTGGGAGTTGCAGTCCAGGAACATCTGGGGACCCACAGATTGAGAACCACTGATCGAGTCCATCCCCTGCCAAGGAGGCACAGCAAGGGAATTGAACTCCCAACTCCCAAACCACTGAGCTATTCAGCCAGTTAAGATATAACCCTCATTTAGATCTTTCACATCATCATCAGTAGCAGCAGCATTTAGAATTGCAAAGCTGGAAGGGACCCCGTGGACCATATAATCCACCTTTTGCCAAGGAGGCACAGTGGGGCAATTGAACTGCCAACCAGAGAACCAGACCACTGAGCTATCCAGCGGTTCCTCTGTAATACAGTCTCCCAAATGCCCTTCTTGTGCCCAGACTGCCTTCACTAGTCAGGCAGGTGGAGAATTCTTGTAACTATAGTCTAGAACCAACACTCTGTATCTAAAGAATCCCCCCACGCCCCCGGGTTCTCTTTTATTCTCTGCCCTGGTCATCATGCCTGAGCCTTGCCCATTAAACTTCCAGACTCTTCACAAACACATAGCATGGTGATGTGTTGGGTGTGTGTGTGTGTTTTGATGGGTGGCCCACAAAGAGGAGGCCACGCTGCCACATGCTCAGCTACTGTGAGTGAAAGCAAATGGCCCCGGAGAGTGACTCAAGAGCCGGATTGCAGCCTTAGGCAGCAGCTGCTCTGCTTCTTCCATCACGTTTCAGCCCAGGGGCCTTCCTGTTGGCGCTGCATCCCTGGCAGAATTCTGCAGGGTCCTGGAAACTTCCATTACCTCTTGTTTGGCTCAGGGGGGCTGACACTGTGCCACCCATTCCTGAAACTAATTACGGGATATAATTAAACGGTGACACAGGGATATTATACCATTAGTTTACTAATGACGCCGCAAAGTTGTACTGCCTGCACAGGACAGTGATTATGCGTCATTCATTATTTATCCCTTTCCTAAATGAGACACTGACATTTTCAAAAATTGCTTTGAGGTTGCTTAATTGTCAAAAGCAGGATGGTCTTGGGGGGAGTGCGCTCCTTCCTCTCGGTGACTTAGGCAAGCCTCTGAAGTACTCCTAGAAGAAGCAGATGTATTGCTTCACTCCAAGGCCCATACGGTCTTCTCAGGCTAAGAGACCTTGAAGGTCTGGTGATTTCCTGGGTCTTGCCCGTGACAAGCGAGATGCCCCATCCTGTCAGCCGTAAGGCCGATCTCTTCCCGGGACCTCAAAAGACCTTGGCAAACCTCAAGGATGCCTTTCCATAGCTTGCCTGCTGCCCCCAAACCCAGAATCTGTTCCAGTGGAGCAAATGACTTGTTGTCCACTGCCTCGCCTTTCTTTTGAGATGTGTTGGCACAAGGTTCAGAGAAAGCAAGACGCAGATCAGGCATTTCCAGGCACTATCCTCCAATAATTCATTTCCTTAGGACAGCCCCCACCCCCCGCCTAAAAAAAGACGGAAGTGTAGCAATGAAGGCTGTGTGTTGCCATAAAGACTATGCCATCTGATAGCTGTTGTGAGGTGGTTTGTTTTTTTTTTTGGCTGTTTGGCTATGTTTTGGAAGTTTTTTCTTCCTGATGTTTCACCAGACTCTGTGGCCGGCATCTTCAGAGGGCAAGGAGCCCTATGCCATATGGCTGACCCAGAGAACTAGGTTTGGCTGAATCTCCTCTGAATCTATTTTCCATGGTTCCAGCAGCATCACAGGCAATCGCTAGTTCATTTAATCTTCAGCAGATCGCCAACAGCAAGAAAACGCTTTACTTCTGTCCTTGTGTTGGGTGGGGGGATGCAAGGGGGGGCTTTTTTATGGGCAGTCCCTGCTACCCAAGCTGTTGTGGGAGGCAGCAGATCGTGCTGGTCACCGGTTGTACTTTCTAGGCACCGGCTCGTTCGTTTCTGTTGATGTTTTCCTCAAGGGCCATGGAGGCTTTCTATTTTATTCCTCTTATAAATGGCTGGGAATTAAGAGTTCCCTTTGCGAGCACCTGAGGCTGGGATTGAGAACAGGTCTGATTATTTACAGTTGTTTCAGCACTGCGTATTAGCCTTTCTTTATTACACTATCATTCATCACCTCAGAACAACAAAAGATTCATTTACTGGCTGCAATTTGATTAGTTTTTGATGCTGTTCCCTTTGCTTCCTCCCCCCGGGCCCCCACCCCAATTTTTTCCTTGGCTCATTGGGGTCACAGACACCACAAGGTGCTTTGGTTTTCTTTGGTCACTAACCTCTCTGTAACCCCATGGGTAATGAAATCATCTCGTTTTCATCAGAGATGCTCTTGGACAGCTGAAGACGAGGAGGCTTAATTTCTCCGGAGTGTAACGGCATCCTAGCATCTACTCTTCTGCCATTTTCTGTGTTACTTAAACGCCATTTACTTAGAGAGGCTACTGATGGAAATTGGAGTGCAAGGCTTAGAGCCAACAGTTAGTACATTGGCCATAAATAAATCCCAAAAGAGAAAGGTGGAGAAAGTCCAGTGAGCCTTGCAAATTTGGGGAGGGAAAGAGAAGAGGCAACTATGGACTCTGCCTCAGAATCTTATGTTTCACAAGTTCTACAGGATGTATTTTCTTGGGAAAACGATAGGTTTCTGTCCTCCGGGTACCCTGTTTTGGTCAGACTTTGGGCTGTTTAGCAGGGTTGGGAGAACAAAGTATTTGGATGGGAGCTCATCAGGGAATATAGCGGAACTCCAGATAATTCTGGGGTGTGCGTATGTGGAATATTATGTTAGCAAGATGGAGCTCAATGGATCAAGGACCTGGTTCAATACAAAGCAAGTTCCTGTATTCCTAACTTTCCTTTATTTGTTGCCTCAACCCATTCCTTTTGAAACGGGGGGGGGGGGCCCCCCCCCAGATCGACAGATTCTTCCGAGGGCAAATTCTTTCCTGACAAGAAAACCAGCTGCTCTGTGGAACGTACTGCCACTGGATGACTTTTTATAGGGCTCTGCACCCCTTTATGGAGAAGACCTAGTCTGGAACCTTAGTTGGCTTAATCCTTAATTAGAGAGAGGTTCATGTAGACTTTGGAGGCCGGGGTCTGAGCACTGGGCCTTTTGGGGGGCACATGACAGCCAAAATGGTCTGCTTCTCGCCGTCAGAGCTCTCTGACGATCCACTGGTGCTGAATTTTGAAGTCTTGGGCATGAGTGTTGGCCCCTCTGCCACCTACACCCTCTTGTACCCTAATGACTGCCAGCATTCTCCATATAGGTCACCCTGGGCAATTAGGGGAGCGTTGTGTTTCTCTCTCTCTTTCTCTCTCGAAAGTGGCTCCTGTGCAGGCAGGAAGCCCAGTTTCCAGTGGAGCTAGCAGGTGATACAGGTGCTTGGCCTGAGTCTGCCTGATTGACAGGGGGCCAGGGTGTTCACAGATCCATTATTTAAACATGTTGAGATATAAGAGATCTTCTGCACTAATTACTTCGAAGGCTGTATTAATCACAAGACACTTTAATACCCGATCAATACAGGCATTTGTCAACGACCTTGTAAATCACCTCCACTTCTACTCACTCTGCTGTGGAGCCAGCCGTGCCACCAGATGGGTGGTTGGGTGGGTTCAGTTGGGTTACAACTGTGTGGGGTGGGTGTACTGTGGGTATACAGTATAAAGAAGAACCAGGCACCCACCAAGAGCACCCCATGCTGCATTCAGAAAATATTCTGTTTGCCTCCATTCAAACAGCTCCCAGGATATGACATAGAGATGGGGGAGGAAGTGGGATCTTACCAGCGGCAGCAGACACTTGTCGGGATCACGCCTGCGGTTTACTAGGATCAGAGCTAGGTGCATATAGAGTTTGGGACTCAGCCACCTAAACAGAGACTAATAGCCGCCTAAACAGAGACTAACGATATCAGTAGCTGCTAGTCAGGATGGCTAGATATTACAGGACTTACCATCAGTAGCACAGACAGCGTGCACTGGGGAACACGAGAGGCAAGATTCTGGGTAATCGGGAGCAGAAGGGTGAGGCTGCCCTTATGTCCTTCCTCTGTGCTTCGGACAGGCCACCCCATGAAACCAGATGCTGAGCTCAACAATCTCCTTCTTGCGGTTCATGGTGTGAAAGGTGCATGGGCTTCATTGGGAAGAAGCATGCTGGCCTTCTAGCGTTCCCCCTCCACCCCTACCCCCCACCCCGTTCATAGTGTTGTAGATCACGGACCTCCATCCTTTGGGGAGCTCCCAGGCAGTCTCTGATCCTGGTGCAGGTAATTCCAAGAGCTCCTCTGCTTTCAGACCTGAAGCTTTGAACCCTTATAGACAGGAAGCCCTTCGGCTGATTCCTTTCATCCATAGCCACTAGTGGACATAGGCCTGCTCCTTCCTGCAGGGCCCAAAATGCAACCTGCTGCCAGCTTTTCTTTCTGCTGCCTGCAAGGGGAGGTGGCTGCCTTCCCTGGAACTGCACAGGGAGAGAGGGAGGGCTGCCCCCCTCGCTCTTCCTCTGGTCTCTGGCCATTTCTCCTCTGTGCCTTTCTTTTTTATTTTATTTTATTTTATTTGTGGTCCCTGTCATTCTGCTGGGGCAAAGGGGTAAAGAGATCTGACACCAAGTGCGGGAAAGTGCTGTAGCCGGAATCCATCTTCCAGACGGCAAAAGAATAAAAATTCATGGCAGGACAGCGCCTGCCGCCACGTTCCCAAAGACATATTGCAGGTAGCGTTATTTATTGTGGCACTGAGTTCATAGAAGTGCTACCTCAAAGCACCCAGAGACATCCTAAAAAGCCCATCTCCCATCAGGTGGAGCAGATTTATGGCGGCGGCTGGTAGAGCGGGTCCGACAGGGCCATGCGGCAAAGAAGCAGGCGGCCTCTTCCGGCTCTCCCAGAGCCAGGCTCATGCCTTCTGGAGCCACCCTTCTCGAGGAGAGTTTCAGCTGCGCATAAAGGCCAAGCACTTGGTGGGGTGCCACAGACCCTCTTTTTCGGGGGACTGCCCTGTTGGAAGGGAAGTCTAGCTGCTTGCCTATCAGCTACCATGAGGATAAAGGGGGACCATCGATTTGGGGAAATGACGTGGCCTTAGAAATGTATTTTTATAATTTGGACAGAATTACGCGGCATCTTCCCTGAGACTGAGGGAGGATGGCGAGTAAGCAGCCTCTCGCTTGTCCAGGTTTGCTTCCCAGGTGCTCTTTTCTGACCGTGACTGGGCAATGCCAAGGTCCCCGATTTCTCTTCCTGTTTGTTTTTACCTTGGGAATGGTCAGCCCTACAAGAGGGGACACAGACCAAATGGAGACCTCTCCTCTGGCTCTCCACCGAATGCCCTGAAATGTTCCTTCACTGTGAAGGGAAATGAACGAGATTCCTACCCTATATGAAATCCCAAACTATTTCACAGCACCACACTTTCCTCTGTTCTCTAAGAAGGCCTCTGCACAGGCTCAGAAACACCTGGATCAGCTTTCTCCTCGGGTGCCCAGGCAGCTGTTTTCTCCAGCCTGACGCATGAAACATGGCTTCCATCTGTTTCCCATTGCATGTCTTTGATCACATATACGCAGAGATACCCATCTATATGTGGAGACTTGAAGACATGGGGATATTAGGTATAGCACCTACTTGCCAGATTGTGTCTTGTGCTAGACACAGAAGGGAAATTAGGTCAAGAACATGGGCAATGCTGATGTGTAGAGAATACACATCTGTTTCACCACAAATACTGTATTTACAGAAAGAAAAGACATTTCTTTGCTGCCTCTTAGCACTGGACGGACACTGTGCTTCCCCAGGGTCCCTAACAGCAGTACCAGAGGACCAGGGGTGAGAAATTATGAATCACAAAATAAGGAGGAGGGAGGGCGTTATGGTAATGCAGGGCAGCCTAAGTGCAGTGGAGAACACTCAAGCATCAGTGAGATACGTTTGGCAAGAGGGGAAGCAGAGCGGCTAGATTCGAGAAAGCCATAACTGGAGAAATTTAATTTTTTAATTTTATAAAGTACGGTTGTTAACCAAGACAAGAAATACCAAATATCAATTTGCCACAATAAAACAATCTGCCAGAATAAAACATTAAATTTGCCAGAATAAAACACCTTAAAAACACTTTAAAAACATTGTAAAACTTTTGATAAAAGCCACTAAATAGAAACAGGACTGTTATAAAAATAGTCAATATCAGAAGGGTAGATAATGTAATATATCAAAGATCAGGCCAACATCAAACCCCAAAGTGGAGACCACACTCCATATGGTGATCAGGAGCTAGAATTACTGGCAGTCATAAGCCTAAGTACAACTACTGCAGCAGTGCAAAATCTGGCAACACAATTTGAAATCTGCTGGGACTTGTCAGAGAGAAGTAACTTTGCATAGAATTTGGCAGGTCTCCCAGGAAATTTGTCGATAACAGGTTGAATAAGTTCCTTACGTAAGTCACGGTAGAAGGAACAATAAAGAAGGACATGGGTGACTGTTTCTACTTGGTTCATTTCGCATGGGCACAAGCAATTTGGGAGGGGAATATTTTGAAATTTCCCATCCAAAAGCTTGGAAGGGAGAGCATTCAATCTGGCTAAAGTAAAAAGGTCTTGTAATCTTTGGAGGCATTAAACCAGTCAGGTATGGGGATATAGTAAATTTGTTGTAAGTGACTAGACTGTGATTACCCAGAAGGCTCACATGATCTTGGAATTCTATATCCCAAATCCTTTGTCTAACTGCAGCTTTGGCATTAGCATAGCCCATCGCTTTTAAGGTACAGTTAGCGAAGCCAATTTGCTGTATTTCTTTGGCTACAAACTGTTTCCATTTGGACTGGAAAGAATCAGTTAGAACCAAGGGGGCCAACCCTTCTGTAAAGAGTATAAGTTTTAGCCAATAGTTAATCATAAGGGCTTTGACCCGTGCTCTTATGGACACTAGACTGGCCTCCAAACGAAGGGCTACATTTGATGTATATGGAGGTACAGCCAGAATTGATCTCAGAAATTTAGTCTGTACTACTTCCAAGGAATGTAAGTTTGTACCTGCAAAAATTTGGGAACCATACATTTGGGAAATAACCTTGACCTTGAAAACCTGGATAGCAGAAGATACTTGTCGCCCTCCTTTAGAATAAAAGAATCTGGTTATTGCTGCAGCACTCTTCTGGCCATTCAATGCATGTTTTAGTTGAGCGACCCAGGAGCCTGTAGAACCGGAGAAAGAAACACAGAGGGTTAGAACTGAGAGTGGAGGATGTTTCCCGTCTGGGCTGTGGCTAAGCCACTTCACATTATTCTCTGAACGAGCTTGATCATTAGGGAGGCATCTGCTTACATCTGGAATTGCCGGGCTGTGTTCAGCTGTATGGAGACAATCCCTGTTAATTTAATCCACGCTGCAAAGGCAGGTAGCTCTCACGAGCACCTTGTTCTAGGCAAGAGGAAGTGTAGAAATGTAATACATGTTGGCCGCATCTTATTTACAGAAAACTTTTGCTTCCACTTGCCACAGACGTCCCGCAATATGGCAGCCTTCCAGGGCAGCACAGGCTGTTAGAAAAGATGCTAGGGTGCAAATTGCACATATAAGCTACGAAAGGCAATGTGGTTGAGCTTCTTTGGCAAGCAGAGAAAAACCTGTATTTTCTAGGCCACCTTTCAGGACAGACCTCTCCCCGTAATTAAAAGTACCCTAAATGTAGCCCAAATAATCTAATTACAATTACAAAACCAAAACAGCAACCTAAAGCTCTGTGCAGGGCAGCTTAAACGACTAAATACCTAACCTAGTGCTTTAATTAAAAATAGAATAAAATAAAACAGGAGTTCAGTGTCCATTTAAGAGCAAGTGAAAATGCAAACAGGAGCACAACCTTTGAGAGGCAAAGATCTACATATGGGGACACTCTTAGGACAGCCCTGTCTCTTTTGCTACTTTCGATCAACTCTGGGTTTATGTGCTCTCTCTGATGATGTGTCTGTCAATAACAGTCAGAATGACAAGGAAGGATGATATGAATTAATAGATCTAGCCTTTCCGCTCATGCTTTCCCTAATGTAAATACCCATCAGGGGGATCAAGTCTGTTTCCATTCCAAATGCAGACTAGAAGGAGAACAGCAGCTTGAGTCTTTCTCTCTCTTCCTTTCTCTCTGACTCATCATGTCTCCTCGTGTGTACTGTGGCACATGGTCATTCAGCTCCTGGCATTCTGTGATGGTGTGGTGCTGGTCTGCCTGTTGTTGACCTCAGAGGTCTTGTGCTTGCCCTCATTGACGGAGAAGGGGAGAAAGCTAAGTGAATATTTTCTCAGCCTGCCTTTTTTTTCCCTGGGCCAACTGGAGGTTATCAAGGCCAGGGGCCTGCTTTCGGGCTTCATAAACCTCTTAGGTTATTCGGAGTCATGATTCTCTTATTCAACTGTCTGTGCTTTTCCTTGGGACGGCTAATCCCTCAGCGTGACTGGTGGAAGCCGCAGTATTGATTTCTGTCTCTCTCTAAACCTCAGTTGTGTTCGATGCTTGTTAGACATCTGAAGGAATATCCAGTGGGCTCTGGGGGCAATTTGAGAGCAGAACTTGATAGGCGGCACTTGAGAGAAGTTTCAGGAAGGTTCCTGGGCGAGGATTAGAGGCGAAAGGTGGACGGACAGGAAGAATAGGAAGAAAAACCCCTGCTCTCCGTGGAACCCTTGAAGGATTTAGGCCAGCTTGCTACTTTTGCCTCGGTCCCTGTCCATTAATAAAAGAGCACCTGCATTTATCAGGCTCAGGGGCTTTGAGAACCTGCTTAAGAAGGACGTGCCACCACCATCGTCCAGGACATGGAGAATGCTTTTGAGAGGCTTTGACTGGGGCTGGCGGGGGGGGGGAAAGGCTGCAATTGCTGCCTACTAGGACCTGCATGCACAGAAGGAAGGTGAAGAGGCCCACCCCCAAGGCGGGGGGGGCTCACCTACATTTTCCCCGCATCGAGAACTAGGGGTGGAGCTTTCCCCCGTACTGTCCCCATAGTTAAGAAGATTTGGGGAGTCATGGTTGCTCAGTGGGTCAGCCATATTCTTTGAGGGGGTGAGGTAAGGGGATGAGCAAAGCAGTTGTAGCAGGGTCTTGGTCCAAGCATAGCCCTTTCGCTTCCCCACCCTAAGGCCTGCATGACTGTCAAAAAACTGACGGAAAGGCTTGGTCAATATGTGAATCCCAGCAGCAGAGCGGCAGTTATTCCACAGCATACAAGAGAGAGAGAGAAAGAGAGAAAAGAGAGGTCTACCTCAGCATGTCTCAGTGGCATCCCTTGAAGCCACAAGGATGCATTTGCAGTTTGCCCTGTCACCTGTGTACAGCTCTCTGAGATTTCAGAACCCAAGTGTGAGGCCTGGCAAAGTGTAGCCTTGTTTCGTTTGGCTTTCTTTGGTTTTTAACCACTGGTTTTAATCTACATTTGATGGATAGCCATACTGGTTTGTGCCATGAGAAGTAACTGCATCCGTTTGGGCCAGTTTTGGGATGTGAGCGGGTGTTTTTAAAAATGCTGTGCTGAATCTTATTTGAATGCTGGAACTGGGTTCTCTTGGCGTTGCAGATAATACTGTTTGTGTGCTAATCGGATCTTTTAGGTCTTCTGGGTATCCAAACCATTGTTCAGTGACTCTTTTGACATTTCAGAGAGACACGACTGAAATCAGTTTCACAACCTGTACATTTATAAACAAACAGATTTTGACCAGGATTTCATAATCTTTCTGTGCCTTCCCTTCCCCCCCACTTGCTTCATGATGGCAGTTGTAAATTCAGAAAGACCCCCCAACAGCCCTTTCCTTTCTTCTTAAAGCATTGATCAACAACAGTTTGCTCTTTAGTGGATGCCTGTCAGGGATGCACAGACATTGGGTGTGATGTAGTTAACTTTCAGAAGGAATCTTGAGGACAGAAGCCGTAAGCTGGGCAAATCTGTATAAATACCAAAGAATGTTCAAAGAGATTTTGTCATTCCTTACATTTATTCATGAGACTTCCACAGTCATCTCTCTCTTGGCCTCTGCATCCCTGCTTGTCACCCATCCCACAGTTAATAACGGACAGATTTATATTCCTCCCCATAAGCAAATCAGAGCAAAATAAGCACAACCCACAGAATCCTGAACGCTTCTGGCAACATTAGTTGCCATTAGCCATCCTTTCATTATGGCCTCCTTCAATGGATGGATGTTGCTCATCAGCAGATATGAGGGATTTGCACAATTACACGGGATCCTGGAGCCTGAGGCTTTTGCTGTGGTTTCTGTGCATCCAAAAGGTAACTCTTGGGCCCCTTGGTAATGTGTACTAATCATGGTTAATGTTATTTCCCCAGCCCTGATGTCACCTCACTTTCTCCCATTAATAATAGATCCTCTCCTCTTCTAGCTTTACAAATGCCTACAGGCAAGGTTTCACACTGCCTGTCAGATCAGTATCATGTTGAAAGGGCGGGCAATGGGCGGTACCACCTCCCATCCGTTGGGTGGGTGCCCCAAGCCCTAAGTGTCCTCTGTGCCGCTCCAGAGTGGAAGGGGAAAGGTTTTGCATTAGGGCTTCATCTTGGATATTTTCCCCATGTATTGGCTGAGAAATCACAGCAAAAGGGTCAGAAGGAAACTCCCAAGCTCTGCCATCTCTTTCTCTAATGGACAGTGTTGCACAGAATCATAAAAATTGCAGAGAGTATTGTGGGCTGTTCACTCCCCACCCTAGAACAAATTTATACTACCAGGTGCCATTGTAAAGCATTAGATATATTAAGAGATCCATCACATCCTGGTCATTGCCTCTTTGAGTTGCTGCCATCAGGACGGAGATATAGAGTACTGAGGGCAAGAACAAACCGTCTCAAAAATAGCTTCTTTTTTAGAGCAATATTGGCCTTAAACAGAAATCCTGGACTTTGAAGTCAGCTTATTTTATATGTCATATTTTTAGTCATTTTATATGTCATATTATGTGTTGTACCTGTTTTTAAATCTATGTGAAATGTTTTTAAATGAGTTTTATATAGCAACCAAAAAATTTCATTGTTCCTGCAAGGGGGCAATGACAATAAAGATTCCTATTCCTATTCCTATTCCTATTCCTATTCCTATTCCTATTCCTATACAAGTTATGCTGGTTCATCACAGAGATTGTCTTCTGTGCAGTAAGAATGCAGACAAAGAAGGTAGGAGATGAGCCCCGATTGTTCCCATCAACCACCTTAGCCAGGATCTTTTTATCAGGACATAGCATTTGTTTCTCATTTGAACAGTGGGGGTGGCTTTAACTGCTATGGTCATTGCCACTTGTTACATCTTGCTTGTCTCCCTGGGACTGTCGAATGCAGAGCTGGGTCTCCCAACCAACGAGGTCTCTCCAGGCCAAAGAGGGCTGGATCACAGCATTCTGTCTCTTATTGAAATCCATCAATGTGTGGTCCTCAAATCAAGGGCCAAACCTAGAGAGAACTGCGCCCCTTGGATGGAAGGTGGACAGGCACCAGGCCACTTCCTCTCCATCCTTTCCTCAAGAGCCAAAATCACACCTTTGGTTTGTTTCCTAATGGGGCATTTGGACAGGCTCAGTTGCCTTGAGAAGATTCTGGTCTCTGTTTGGCCACAGAGCCCTTTCAATGTTCCATTTCCATCACAGATTAGGGGGACATCCACACTCTTCTCACTTTTATTAAGACTCTGCTGTCTGTGTTTCTCTTCCTCCCTCTCCCCCCCCCTAAAACAAAAAACTATCTGAACGATGTAGGTTGATTCTACACTTTTGGGACTTGGTGACATTAATCTATCTGCTTTATGTAATGTGGAGTTATTATTATCAGAATCCTACATCATAAAAAAGGCATAACAAGCGGCAAGAAGGCCCTCCCATCCTGAAGACAATAGCAAGGCGATTGAAAAAGGAAAGGGCAAAGTTTGGAACGTTGTTTTCTGGTTGGCTATCCTGCTCCGCATTGACATTTCTGCAGTTTCATCAGTAATTCTAAATGACCCATGTGAAAACCATGATGTTATTTACTGGGGATGGACACGGACACACACACACACACACACACACACACACACACACACACACACACA
>JAHTLZ010000335.1:1801412-1812946 GCA_023846285.1 Phrynocephalus versicolor
ACACACACACACACACACACACACACACACACACACACACACACACACACACAAGGCTGCAAAGTGTTGGGGGTGTAATCTCAGCAGGTAAAAATCTCTCTTTGTGTTCACACACGATTTCCAGCATCAGCCTTAGACTGAGGGCAGAAATAAACATTATAGATAGCCTGTGATTAGTAGAAGGATAGAAGTGCCTGATAGAAGTGCCTGAGTGCATGGGAAGAGCTTTGCTCCCTTCATGCAATTTTCAAATTAGATTGCTTTGCCTTATGACCTGTCTTTGAAGTCCAATTTCTGAAAGTTTGTGTGAATCAAAATGTCTTAAAGAAATGATGATGATGATATGATGCTAAGTGTCTATGTAGAATCAATCCCCCTTTCTTAACGTTTCACCACTGAGCTGAGCAAAATCTCTGTCCTGTGTGAGAAAGACAGAGGGCCACTTCAGCTTTTAACACCCTTTCTTGGGTTTACCTACTCCTAGCATCAGAAGTAATAAGAATTTGTTTTGAACGGGAGATAATCCGTAGACTTTTAACATGTTTGTTAACTCCAGGTATAATTCCATAATAGTGTGCAAGCTTCATCAGGCCAGATAGGGGAATATGTAATTTTAAGTACTGAAATAAATGAAAGAGAAATGTTAAACTGTTTTATGTATTTAAAAATTGAAAAAGTAGTTTTCCCCTCATTAATATAAATGTAAATTCCCTGACACAAAAATACAGATTTTATATTCTTTTTCTTAAGTGTTCAAAATGCCCAGAACAGGCTACAAGGGAACCCAGTGTGGATGTTCTTATACTGAGGAAGGTTTGGAAAATGCCATTAATTGTATTTTTATCCAACTCATCCTTAAGAATTCGAAATTATGTGTCTGTTTCTTTGTCCCTCTCCTTATACACTTATGTTCTTATTTACACCATCCTGGACTGAATCTGGGTCTATGCATGTGTTTTGTTTTTTACAAAAATGTGTTGTGAGAAAAACTCTCCACAAGAAGTGACCCAAAACAGAGTAGTTATGAAGTTTTACTATGCTTTTCAATGAATTAAACAAAATTTGAAAAGCATCTTTTCTCAGTATGAAAACACAGCATGTGGTAAAAGGCACCTTGAACGACACACTTAAAATATTAAATTTCTGAAAAAGGGCAATCTTTTATTTAAAGTGCATACACACTGTCCTCTCATCCTCATAATCTGTTTGTTACAGTTCAAGAGCCCCGTTTAGCTGCTCTGGGAAACCAAGGGAAACAAGCAGCCCTGGCGGCTTCTGAGGGAACCTGCCTGAGGGAGCTCTCCTTTTAGCCAGGTGAGCCTGAAACAAGCACCCCCAAGAGCCAATGGCGAGGAGTGCTGAGGCGGGCTGGCCAATTGGGGCAGAGGGCCCCTCCAAGGCCCGTCCTCCGTGCTGTGAGGAGAGCAGAAGGGACGCTCCTCTCCTCCTGAGGTGATTTTTTTTCTCTCTCACAGGTGGAGGTGCTGCCATTTTTGTCAGAAAAATAGCTCGCCCCAGAAGGGCTTAAAGCACAAACCACTGGCATCCACCCACCCAGGTCCTTGTAGTTGCAGTTCCTCCAGTTGCACGACAGGCAGAAATTCAACAGGTGCCTGCTGAGTGGGGAAAGGAGGGGAAGCAAAGTGTGCTGCTTATACACCCCCTTATAGGGCTTGAAGCACTCTCTGGGCAGTTTAAAACTGTATTATGCAGGCTCCACAGCCAGGCATGTTTGCTTGATTGATATTTTGTTTCTTTGTCTCTTGGTTATTTTGTTTTTAACCTGCCTTTCTCTTTAAAAGGACCCAAGGCAGCTTGCAACAACTGAAAGACAGCATTTACGATTAGTAACAATGAGTATACATTTCTTTTACAATTACAGCACTTTCTTTACAGATGCAGTTTGTTTTACAACACACTGCATAGGTATGCAATAGTGTTTGGCTGCGGAAGCCATTTTGTGATGGCATGGCCTGTCTCTGGGAATCTGACCCGTGCCCGTCGGCTCCAAAAGACCAGGGATTCCAGCTAGATGCCATGCAAGAGTTTGCAGCTGTGCTACAGGCTTCAGCCAAGAAGCTGTTGCCAAGAGGTTACAGGGAAAGATTGTGGCAACCCTAAAGGCACATGTAATGTAGCTGTTTCCACAAGGCATGAGACCTTTGGCCTATTCCTTGAAGTACAGTTTTTTAAAAGAAGGGAGGAAAGGAAAAGAAAGAAAGAAAGGCAAGAGGAGGGAAGGAGGCTGCCCCTGGAAAGCATCTGCGCCAGAATCCTAACAAGATCGTTTCACTTTTAAGAGGAGGGGAAAAAATACATTTTTGTACTTTTATTGATTTTCAATATTGTACAAACGCAAGCCATGTAAAGCAATAACACAGAAGAAGATACAGCCATTGAAAAACAATTACAGATCAAATGCCCAGTTCCTTTAATCAGACTGCAGAACCAACTGCTTTTGCCGGGTCAGGGAATATAAATGATAGAGCTAAATAGAAGAAGAGCCAGGAATTTAAAAATGAGCATGTTATCCCAGGGGTTTGCTGTGACAGTGCATTCTTCAGCACAGCTCCTGTGGGGATTGCCTTTGGCCCGAATCTCACATGTCCCCCTTGGGTAGTTTATTTCTGGCATGACAATATGAGCACAGCAAGGGGTACAGTAGGTGAGGCAGTTAGCCAAATTCATGAGAAACCCCCAGCTGCTTGAAGTGCTTCCTGAGTCTCCTCAAGAGCATCTTCTGTTTAAAGTGTTTGTGTCTTCTCTCTCTCTCTCTCTCTCTCTCTGTGTGTGTGTGTGTGTGTGTGAGAGAGAGAGAGAGAGAGAGATTGCTGTTTTACAAAATGTCAAACCTGAGTAGAAAACAAGAGTGTACTCCTTTTGTACAGATGTTACTTTTTAAAAGAGTACTCCACAATAGCACATTTACTAATACATTATGAATTATTATCATAAATAATTAATTTATTATGCAAATAAATTAACAAAACCACATTTTGTGATGCATTTACCCTAGGCTTCTTATAATGGCTGGGCCACATTCCTACTCAGATCCTTATCTGTTCACTGACAATTATCTCTTGGAATTTACAGGATTCCTCTGGTACAGAACAACTTCATCAGTATACAGCACTGATGAAATGACTCCAAGAGTAGCTCTCCTGGAGTCATTTCATCAGTGCTATGCCCTACAGATGTGTTCTCTGTTTACAGGAATATCCACTCAGAAACAGTAGGTATTTCTCTCCTTGCTTTCACCCTATTCTCTGCATTTTATATACCAATGCCAAATGAATTTAAAACAATAGATAGCCATAACAAAGGTGTTTTTAAACAGGAACAGTTTTATTGGACATTATTCACCTGCCAGTCTACTTAAGTGCTGTACTTTAAAATCTGTTTTTAAGTTAATTATATTTTGATTAACTCTTCTTAAGAGTGTAGCTTATTGTGTTTTTACAGGTATCTGTATAATGTGATGAGGTCCCAGTTCTAGAAGAAAAAGTATTTAATACACAGTACCTTAGTGCACAGCAGCTGTTTGTCACAAAGCTAAGGGAGCATCATCCTGAAGAACCTGCTGGCAGCCAGCATCAGCTTTTCTTATTTAAAGCTGGTTCTTCCCATCCCTGTTGGTACTTTTGCAAAAGTTTAAGTTTCTCTTATCAGTGTTGTAACTTGCAAATAATAAACATACTTTTTAGCCTCAGGGGTGCCATGGAAACTAGAAACATATAACATAAAGAAATAATTTTATATCTTAAAACTATGATGTGAAAATTACAGGCTTTGGTCATAATTCTGGCATCTTTGTGACCTATGCTTTTGATGTGAGGATCAGGGCATACAGGGATGCCTTTGTAGTAACTGCTTAGGAAAGATATTGGTAGAAAAGAATTGACTTCTGATCTCAAGCAGACAAACCCTAAAGCCCTAAAAAGAAAAAGAAAAGAAAAAAGAAAAATACTCTAGAAGATACATAATCACCAGGTGATTCATCTACACGTGGAACATTAAAAATAGTCAGGATAGGCCATGAACAAAATTATAATAGTGGATCATGTGTCAGCCAAAGATGGAAAGTTTATCCTGTAGTCACAACCCTCTACCCATGGAACAATTAATCCATGTAGGAAAAGCAGAAGAATGGTGCCAATGCTCTTTCTTCTGCTCCTGTGCCCATTCTGAACTGATTTGCAAAGATAAAGACTGAGTTATCTATGTGCAATAAAATTTGTTAAAAATAGAGTGCCTGATAACATTTTCCAAAAAAATCTGCTGAATATATGGGTGAGGAGAATGAGTGAAATGTTTACCCCTTTGAGCTGTATGTTTTGTAACAGAGAGAGAATGCTTCAGGCTCACCATAAAAATGAAATGCTGTGAAATCTCTCTCTCTCTCTCTCTCTCTCTCTCTCTCTCTCTGTGTGTGTGTGTGTGTGTGTGTCTGTGTGTGTGCGCACACGCATGCACGCACACACACACAAAGAAAGAAAGATGGAAGAGCCTTTTCTGCTGATCTTGTAAGTGATGCTTCTATTTTATGAGAATCCAGTCAGGCTTCTTGCACCTCCATGACAGAGTCAGGGACCAAAGAAGGAGATGGAGAATCTGCTCCGGGAGTTTTGGTGAATGATTTAGATGGGGAACCTGTGTCTGTCTTGAGGAAGCAGGGATGGAACACTGCCACCAGAAGTTTCTGTTGCAGTTGCCCTCTGCTCACATTTTTGTGACCTGAAGATCACACCACTCCTTCTGTTGACAGCCTTCCCCACTATATTGAGAAGGTCAATTTCGAAGGGCCTGAAAGAGTGGGGAGGAGACAAATCACTGAAGATAAAGCCCTGGGGCTATATAATCTAGCAGCAGAGGGAGCAGAATTTAGGTGTCTATGCTCAAAAAAGAATGAGAAAGAGCTTGTGGCAACCATAACATGGTTGAAGATGGGAAGGAAGGTGAGTAGGTAGAGCAGATAGTAACAGTTGAATGGAGGTGCAGCAATCTCCTCTGAGGTAGAAGGATGGCAATTCATTGCAGAAAAGGATGAGACAGTTACTCTGAGATTCCTTTTTATCAGGATCTGAGAGCAACTATGGAAGTTTACTTCCATTTCCTCCAATAGATTTCCTAATGGCAATATTTTCTTCTAGGTTATTGGACTTTCCTGCAAATCAGAGGAGCCAGCACTACCCCGTGGATCTCTAGTGAAAAGGGGAGGAAGGGTGGCATGACCCCATCAGTGTTTCTGTTGCCCCTTCTTGTTTTCAGTCATGTCTATTGCTCATGTTGTCATCCTATTCCCTGCCTCTTTGCCTCAATACCGCCTTTCTGCCTCCTCATGAAAACTACCTTCCTGAAAACCTTTCCTGCAGCTTCTCTCTCTCTCTCTCTCTCTCTCTCACACACACACACACACACACACACACCTTTTGCTTTTATGCCATATCTTTTTATATTATCACCCTGCAGGCAGGGGCTGTCTTGTGTTTTTTTTTTAATTGACTATTTGTAGACTTTTCCAGGAATGTTTACCATCATAGGGAATGCCTGAACTAAATAATACCAATAAATGATAACAGTATTGAAAAATCTCTGGTGACTGGGTATACCTTCTGTGGTTTTCCTTTGAGAAAACATAATGGGCTGCTAGTTTAGAAGTGATAAGAAAGTGACAAGGAGACAACAGACTGTAAGGAAAAGGCGACAAGATCATAACAATGATTAAGAAAGTTTTTCACTTTCAAGTACAGTACAGCAATCTTATGTTAATTGTTCCAGCCAATATGTTGGAAGCTTTTAAAACTTTTGATCCCTTTTCAAATTTCTACAGTTTTGCTTTTTAATATAGTCTTTATCTGTTGTGAGCTTCATCGGTTATGTCCCAATTTTTCTGATTATTAACACTGACCCACCCCTTTAAACATTTGCAGATGATGAAAGGGAAGACTTTCCATCACCTTTGATGAAGGACACACATTCTTTCCACAACTGGGTGAAGCGATGTTGCTGCCATGGCTTGGTCTCAATGGCTTGTTGAGGTAGGCCTCAGTATTTAATGGTGAATTCTATGCAAGTTCAGTCTGTCAAGTACGCGGACAAAGGACTGCAGTCCAAACCTTTTAAAATTGTGTGTGTGTGTGTGTTTCCTTTCCAAAGTGCCTGGGGTATAAGTGGAACTGCTAGATTACTGGTGATGGAACAGCCACAGTATTTTCAAACATGGATTCCTTTGAGCCTCCAACACTAAGCAAAGCTAACACATACAGACTGAAGGGACTGGAAGAAGGCTTTTCAGAAAAACGGATTCATGAAACAAAAATCTGTTACAGCATTTGTTGGATCCTGGTGCTTCCAGGCTCAGAAAAAGCACTGCAAGGCTGTGAAACATAGAAGTTGAAATCCACCTTTCATGGGTGTGCTAAGAGGAAGGAGAAATTTGTGGCTGATTTGATACTGTGTGTCAGCTCATGGAAGGTTCATTTGTATAAGTAAGTGTGGAAGTTACATAAAATGATACAAAGATTTTGCTTTAGAAAAATGGAAACACATTATTGTAGCTGAAAGTATCAAGTCTATTGTGGCTGCAGGATGAATTAACCTAGCCAGTTCTGAGAAGAATTTGTTAGTGGGAATAAATTGTTGTTGTGAGATCATTCCTTTCCCTTCCAACTCCCAGGATCAGCCAATCAGTGCAACTCCAGCTTTCTCTGACTTCAGCAGCAAGCAGCCGACTCAGCTGCATCTAGTAATCTGTCATGGCCAAAGTTGGATAGGCACAAGTATGGCAGAACCTGAGATATGTAGAGAAGTGGCCTTACTTAAAACGAGACAAGGTGACCTGTTGGGACCTTTGAGACTGAGGGGTGGGAGAAGAAATAAAAAAATGTTATAGAGTAATAGAAAGGCACACAAGAAGCCATCCTGGATCAGAGTAAATAAATGGCCCACTCCAGTGTGTTCCCTTGCTGATCACCAGATGCCTCTGGAAAGCCCATGTGCACGACACGAGTGCAGTGTTTCTCCCCCACTTGCACATGGCAGCAACTGGCATTAAAAGGCATATTGTCTCTGATAGCAGGTGAGTTTCTGTAATTCCTGTTAAGCCATCACATCAACACATTTTGCCAAAGAGAATGTTAGGGTTGGACAATGTGCTATGTGGAGAAATAGTTATGCACATCTCACTGTTTAGCTTCAGCTGATGACTCCTTTGAGTTCTGTCAGTAGAAGAGAGGGAGAAAAGCATCTCATTATCTGCTTTCCTGGCACTGTGCAAAATAGAAATACTACCTTTATTATGCCCCCTTCCCATACTCACATTTTCTTCTAAGCTACAGAGCAAGAAACACCGTCACCTTTCCTTGCAGGACGTGGCTTCAGTCTCTTGGTCCTTTTGATTGCTCTTTTTGACACCTCCCCTTCTACCATGTCTTTTTCAAGGCTGCAACTAGAACTGTATAAAATATTTCAAGTGTGGTCATGCCAATGGGTTTGTATAAAGAGATTTGATAGAGATGGATTATTTTTCAATCCCCCCCCCCATTTGTCTTTCCCAGCAGCTTGTTGGAAATTTCTTGTGTTCAGTATTGTTTGGATATGTATGAAATCAGATTGAGCTGCATAAACATTCAGTGTCATGAGAGTGTGGTTGTTTAGTATAGTAAAAGAACACAAATTTCATTTTAAAAAACCTTGTGGTTTCACTTCTTATAATTAATTGCATGACCTAATGAATCCATATCTATGTGTATATTATGTATGCAGAAAATAAATCCAGGCTTTCATGTTGATAACTGTGTGCATTTGAATGTTACCTCTTCCCTGTAACCAAGCTTTAAAGGAATAATTTTAGAAGGATAATTTGTTTTTCAAAAATTGTGGAAAGTAATTTTGCATTTATCTCCTGTTTCTGTCAAGTTGTTATTACAGTACTCAGAATTCTGGTTATCCCTTGTTGGACTGATGGGGCCATACAGAATGTGTGGGATGCCTTTTGTGGAGTGGCAGGATACAGATTTAACAAACAGAGAAATTTCAAAACTCAGTCTGTGAAAACTGGCAGTGCAGTTCAAGCATAGTCAACAACTTGTACATTTAATCAATGTTAATGGAAGAATTTGCCATATGCTTTGTGATATTGTAATCAAGGAAATTTGAATTCAGAGTTTGCTGGATCACACACTACTATTTGGATTTCTTTGTTGCCATTCAACAACTGCCATGTTTCCAGCTGTCCCAATCTCTAAATGTATACCAGTCAATTCCCTCTTCTGTTGCAATAGCATGGGAAGCACTGGAAATGTATTGAGTGATACCATAGAGAGGTCTTGCTTATATGTGGGCACTTCATTTGGCACACTAAAGACACATGCCTTTGATTGTACTGTATAGCTGTTCCTAATGTTTAGCTACTCCTTTTCCAAATAGCCAAACACAGTGTTTATATATCTGTGAAGATTCTCAGTCATCCAGGTGAGGTTATCTGGAAGTTGAGTCATGGCAACTGGACTTCTTTTCTTCAGATATCTAAACTTTTCACTGCTCATCCAAGCAGCTTTGTCAGTCTGAGGAAAGTTAGTGGCGAGTCCTCCAATATATGGTTCACCTTGATTTAGCATCACCTTTCCCAACACTTCACACCTCCACCAGCAAGGCCACAGCTAATGACCCATACTTAATGGGTGTTGAGAAGAGTTGCATAGGTGGGACTTTAATGCACTCCAGGCCATTGTCTACCTGATGAGCCTATTCAGACCAGTGTGTGTGTGAAATCAAGGTGAACTATAAAATGGAGGACTCACCACTAACTTTCCTGACAAAGCTGCTTGGATGAGCAGCAAAATGTTTCACTTTCTCTATTCTCTCAAGAAAAGAAATCCAGTTGCCATGACTCAAATTCCACAGTGTTTATAGAAGAGAGGAAAGGCCTGAGTCATCTGATTGCACAGCATTTAGAGAAGACTCGCATGTTACTGCATCAGCTTTAGCAGCAATGGATCTAATAACCTAAATGTGTGTTGTGCAATACTTTCTTTTGTTCTGAATCTACCATAATCCTGAATTTTACCTTTAGTGAAAAAGGAGCAACATATGTTTCTATTCACATTCTCCACACTGTTAATAATTTATAAAACTCTCTTGTGAAATGTGGCTGTTCCTGCCTCTGTAACATTGGTCTTTGTGTTATTTTCTCCCTTTCTTTTTCATGTTGTATAAACATTTTACTCTGCAATTAAATCCATCCATTTGAAGCCCAGACTTGTTTCAGCCTTGCAAACAATTTCACATGATTATTAGTCCACAGAAATGTTTACTGATTTCACTGGTTTTGCTTGCCATGTATGGAGTATTTTTTTCAAAGCGGTCATGTTGTAGTAATTCCTTGTTGTCAGTGAAGTAGAAAAATGGCTATAAACTTGAATGGCTGTATATTTTCTGGATTTTGTTTCCTTTCATGTAATGTTCTGAAAACCTGATCCTTTACACAAGAGAGACAATTTACTGTCTCTGGGAGTAAGACCAGTCAAACCGGTTGAAACACAGTTTTGACATGAGTTCTTCAAAAAGTACAAATCCAAGGGAAACTATATGTCCCAATCTCTGCATAGCACACAGGGCAAAAGCTTGCTGTATCCAGTAAAGGGGGACAGGTTGTCAGAAAGTGGGCATCTTCTTACAACAGGAAGGCAGGAAGGCACATTGGTCAAACTAATTCCTTTCATGAATTACTTGTAGTGTGCAAATCTTGTAATCAAGCTGAATTTCCCAACTGGATAGTTCCTTCTGGAGACTTATTTTTTCATGTTTTTCTTGATCCACTTGCTTGGAGAACTTGTGTGTTTCCACCAAAGCCCTTGGGAATACAACCTTCCCTTCTAATCTGACCAAAAGAAGAAGAACAAAAAACACCTTTAAGCAGAAAAGACTAACAAAGGGCCCATCTCAGATGGCAAGAGAACTTACAGCGTAAGTTCCTGATTACCTGGACTTGGTTACTTTACTAGTGAAAAGTGTCCAGTCAAAGTAAGTTGTGCAACATCTGTAGAGTATAGAGTTGACAAATGGGGGTCTGGCCAGAACAAGCAATGCTGAGGCTTATCACAACTATACCGCTTATCTGGCTTTCCTTCCTTCTTAACTTGTCTTGCTTTTTCACCAGGCTACACTATCCAAGCAGCTGTCTGCAAATACACCAAGAATGAAATATTCAAAAGGCCTCTTGAACTGTCTGATGCTGCTGCTTTCTTGTCTTCCCCATTCATACGCTAACCATTCTTTGTCACATGTAAACAATATCATTTCTACCTCTGAACTATTGAACTTTGATGGAACAAAATTCAGCAATGATGAAGCAAACAGAATCTCCATCAGGACATCCTGCTCTGGAATGATGACCAACCACAGAAGGTGGAAGGAGGCTACCAAAATCCATTGAGCCAGAAACCTGTTATTTTCCACGCAAGTTTCCAACCTTGGGAATATCTTGAGTAACCAGGACTTTTAAAAACATTGTAAAAATTCAAGGCGTGTTTGTAATTTTCAGTCCTGGTTGTACAGAAAGAGCTATATGGGCTTTTTGCATTGTTTACTGAAGACATACTAGAAAATCAAAATGGCTTCAGGAGATGGAGGATTAACCACTAGTGCAATTGCATTGTTAATTCTGAAACCTCTCTCATGCACTTTCTCTCTCACAGTCTCATGGGGCAGAATGATATTTGAGATAGCAAAAGGGCTTTTAAAGGCCCCTGCAATTACCCAGCTGGTAGCCCTCCTCTCCTTGTTCTAGGTCTCAGGACTGCACTCCCTTTTGGCAGGTCCCCTGGCATCAGGACCACACCTTCCCTAGCCGTACCAAAAAACCCACTCCCAAGCCCTGTCAGCAGCAGCTGGTGCTGTCTCAAAAGCTCCAGACTTGCTCCTCTTTGATTCTCTTTTGGCTGTGATCCAAACAGTTTTCCTGTGATCATTCCTCTGTCTTTCCTCATAATCCCTTTTTTAAACAGCACCAGCAATTAGCTGCTCCCCATCCCCCTCAGCCATTCTTCACACATACATGTACATCGAATGCCATCACTCCCTGCTTTGTCTAAAGTCTAAACAACCACAGCTTTGCATTAGCTGGCAAAGAAATGATGAAAGGCTTTGCATTTACTCACTTTGTTAATGACGCTGGCTTTTTTTTTTGAAATGTTCAGGCATGGCGTGATGTTCCAATCAGCTGAAAGTAGTTTCCTAGGCAGGCAGTAGGAAGGAATCTAGTGTTACTTCATTCTTTGGTCTTCCTCCTTTGCTGTCAGCAAGCCAAGGAATCCCCCAGTGCTATTATGTCTCAGATACCAGAGCTGTGAGTCATATCTCTTCCTCAGAGCAACACATCTACTACATCTGCGCAAGCAATGGTGCAGGATGACTGCAAGTCTTCCAAAGTACCTTGGGGGAAAGCAGGTGGCCAGCTGCAGTTGTCTGTCTTTCCTGCTAGTGCTTTCTCCTCTGAACATTCTTTTATTTCCTCTTGCCTTTTTCTTTCTTTC